>CAKALG010041668.1:0-10534 GCA_916700815.1 Helicolenus hilgendorfi
GCGGCCATTAGCTAGCCAGTGGGGCACGCTCACATGCACTAAAAGCACGCGGCGATGTCAACAAAGCAAGAAGAAGCTCGGAGGGAGAGTAATTTAATTCTCTGCTCAGGTAGACTTCACTCCTCTATATCTTCACATCTTTTAAAAACAAGTACTGTTTATCCATCTGTAACACAACCCACCTTTATTATTCATATTTAGAAGATGCCACGTGCCTGAATTCTTCTGTTGTGAAGTATTTTGTATTCACAAAAACACATGCATGCTTGCACAAACACACTCACACACACACACACAGACAGATGGTTAAGCTGGTTTCCTGTCACACAGTTATGCAACTACAAATGAATTCTCTGCCACGTATTAAGTTCAAAAATATTGGAAATAAATAATTACACATCAATCACACACAGAAACAGTCATGAAATTGCTGCGTTTCATGCACGTCAAACGGGCTCTGAGCCAAGTCTACTGTATGTCAGGGACTTGGCGGTGCAGTCCAGCACCTCCTCCCCTCCTTTAGCCTTGCATGAACTGACCGGTCAGTCTCTCCTTCCCTCGGCCAGATTTAAGTTACACTACCCTCCACAAGCAGGAATCCTGAAAACAACCTGAGGTCAAAGTCTGAGGTCAGCCTCTCCTGCTTCTCTTACTCCCCAAGGCCTCACTAGTCTCTGCACAACATACTGAGATGAGGAAAGTTTCTTCAACATACACACTGGATATACTACATGCATAGTAGATCATGTAGGGCTGAGTTTCTGAATGAACATCTTCTACTGTTTGGAGTAGCATGGATGGAAAAGATGCAATTATCTTAACTTTCAACGATAAATGTCATCTTTAATAACTTCAGGTTTGCAAATAATCTAATTTCACCTAATTTATTCCATGATTGTGCAGAGATAAATGCCTTTCCAGTAAACATCACATCATTTTCATTCCCCTTTAATCCAAAATGTTGTGTAAGCTGAAGTGAATCAACTCTTCCAGCTATCAGTTGTCACTTTTAAATAGTTAACTTGCATCTTGGAAGTCTCTGAGTCTGGATGCACGTCACACCCTCAGGTTTTCTGTCAGCCCCACGATTTCTTTAGTCTGGCTTTTGCGTCCCGTAAGATTTTAACATCACAAGCAGCAGTCTAGGATATCAGAGCATGGGCGTCTTCCACATGGGTTGGCACAAAGTCATGCAAGCAAATTCAAAACTGATGCTCGCCTCCCGAGCCTTCCTTCTTTCTCCTCCTCATACAAAATGTAAGAATTTACAGTGAGTTCCTGCGGGAGGAGAATGGCGACTGTAAATATTTGTACATTTACAGAGGAGTTGGTTTATTCTCCTCCGCTTACCAAAAACTGGCCTGAGAGTCAACATGACCTCTGACCTTTCCAAGAACCCATAAACTCCTCCCTCCGGAGAGCGATTCAACAGGTTGGCTAGAACAATAAACCGAATGCCTCATTCTTTCTCTGGCCTCTGTCTGCTCTCTCTTCTCTCTAGGTATCCCAATCTGATGAGAGCAGGATAGGAAATCAGGTCAGCAGTGTGTTAAGCATAGCGGACATAGTTGGGAGCAGACGGAGGCCAGGCTGAGACTGTACACTACTGTGCTGAGTTATCTGTGTGTCTTTGTGAGTGTGACTTCCCCCGGCATGGCACAGTCACCGGCTCAGTGTGAGTGCGTGTGCATGCAGAGCATCTATTACTTTTAACTCAATCTAAAGCCAAGTGCAAGCACGCGTCTAAATCAAAGCGTGAATTGCACACCGGTGGATTAAAGTGGAGACCGTCTGACGGGATGAGAGAGCAGCCAGATCAAATAAGGAACAACATACCCCAAAAAACTCTTTGTATAAACTGAGAGTTGGGACTGAGCAGAGCAGAGTTACTGGACCCAGAACAGTGAAAGGAGAGGAGAGACAGAGAGGGAGTTGGCGAGAGGGAATGAGAGCCGAGCCTTTTAGCCCAGGCAGCGCGGGTGGCCTGAGGTTTTGGGGTTTAAGAAGAAAGCTTTCTGACAAATTCATTCCCCTCTTTTACATTTAAAAAAGATTCTTTTAGCCTGATTGTTGCTCGGCGCTGTAAACAAGCAAACGAGTGCCCACCCTGCTGCATTGAACTGTTTTATGTGTGTGCTATAGGACCGCACTGCTGTCATATATTTGCATGAAAAACATTTACCCCCAACACACCTGTTAAACTAAGTAAACAGTCCAAATGATCTAGTGATATTCCCTTAGGTGGTAATTTACAAGTCCCTATTCAAACATTATCGACTTAAACACACACACAAAGGCATGGAGCCTGAATATTGGAGGGAGTGATCTATACATCCAAATCAGTGTGTTGAGAAGAGGTCAGCGGAGGGTCTTGACCGCTGGGTCCCTGTCACTTTTGGCTCTGAGCCCCGCCGACCTCCTGTTATTGTTTTCAGTGGCTTCACTTTCTAAGGGCGCTTTGGCAGTGATCACATTTCTCTCTCTCTCTGCTCACACACTCTTTCTTTCTTGCCCCTTCTCTAAAACACACACACACACACACATAAAATGCATGAACACACACAGAGAGGGGTTATTTATAACGGGGTGGAAAGGAAAGGCAGCCCGGCCTCACAGGGCCTATTTTGGGAGGTTGAGCCTTCAATCAGTCAGGATGACAGTTCCTCAGTGATACCAGGAGAACAATACAGAGCAGCCTGTTTATCTTCCTCCGGCCCGCCTGTCAGGCTCTGCCTCCCAGCCTGGGTCACAGTCACCGTGCCTCTCTCCAGGAAAACTGCACTTCCAGGATGACAGACATCCCAAAATATGTCACTTTACAACTGCCGTTGGGCCGATGCTTCTCTATTAGGAAATACCTTCTCTACTCATTTTATTGTAGTGAACAATAAAAGCCCCAAAAACTGGGCTTCAAATATGAAGTACATCTCGATAACACAGATATCCATTACTAAATACGCAAAAATTAAAGTTAAAAAAACCCTTTGGGTATTATTTATAAAGCAGGGATCAACGATAAAGACTGCTTGTTTGCCCAGGGCAAGTAAAATGCCGAATCAGGCCAGTAAATCTGGCAACTCACTTACAAGAAGTAAATACACATTTTTTTCGGAGCTGATTATGGAAGTAGCGATGGAGCGAACCATCTCACTTCCTCCTCATCTCTGTTGAGTTGCACATTTACAGTACCAATCAGCACTTGTGAGAAAATGTCGGCGGGAAAAGACAAAGTTTATGAGCTAAAGCACAAGCGAGCATTTCAATTATTCTGGAAACAGTGGTTTAGTTGGATGGCATTCATGAAATGATTGGCCAGGCTTATTAAAGTCCTGCACCAGCCACAGATACCAGATTTTTTTGTCAAATTAATTTATCGCTTCGGGATGTAACGAGAATTTCAACTAATATAACAAAAAAAGTATTTGAACAACGCTACCAATCCTACCTTTAAATCAAGACTATACTTGATTATGAAAGTAATCACTAGTTACAGCCCTGACTAACGGTAAACAAACAACCCACCAACTGCCATCAGACTGATTCAAATGTTGCCAAATCCTGATTGGTGCACAGAAGTGAAAAAAGTACAGAGAAAAAAAAGAAATACAGAATTTTCTCATGTGAAATAATCAAAACTGTTGTAACTTCAGCAGAAAATAATGTGCTCATGTAGAAGTCCATCACTCAGAGTAAGAAGCTGATTAAGAAAACGTTTAACTTTTAAGAGATGGACAGTTCTTGATGGTTTTCCCATGAAGACTTTACTCTGATATTGCACTGCTGTAGATATCCATCCATGCCTCCCTGAATTAATTCTCTTTATTGTCTCACAATATAGTGTAATAAAAAGCTTTTTTCTTAACTGCCCCCACAGCAGCGTTCTTTTTCGGTAAACCCCTTCAGCTAAAAATAATTTCCTATGAACTCTGTGCGACTCCACCGATGAAGGATTGCTTTGTGTGAGAACAGATAGTGGGGTAGAGGGTGGGAGCAGTGGGAAAGTGAGGAGGATGAAGGGAGCCTGATATTGTTATCTATTAAGTAAAGATTTCATCGTTTACTGGAGCTAATGGTCTGTGTCATCACTACGCAACTACTGTGCAATGCTGGCTGGTGGCTGTGCCGTATTTATCTTCTCATTCAGCTCAAAGCCAACGGCAGGGAGTACTATAAATACTGACATGGTATGATATCAAGAATAAATCAGAGAGAAAGTACTTGTGTGTAGTCTGACAAGGGTCAATTCACCCAAATTCCAAAAACATATTTTCTTTTTTACCCCTTGTGGGATCTAACCATTTTTGGTTTTGCCTGCATCCACTTGTGTTATGATTTTATGAAATGAAACATGAATCACAGTTTAGTGCAGACATTCAAGTCCCCTTCAGGATGAATTGTAGCAACTTTGACCTCCTCTGGTTTTTCATCCAATGTCATCGAGTCAAAATTTATATTTGTCAAATACGTATTGGTTTATGTCCAAAGTCCTGCAAAACTAATAACATTCCCAACAACCTCAGCTGTACTTTGTGTTTAGTGCTAATAAGCACATTTTAGCATGCTAACACACTAAACTAAGATGGTGAAAATGACATTATACCTCCTAGCATTTAGCTCAATGCATGGCTGTATACTCTTAGTCTTGTTTAAGTGTCATTTTTGAACCACCACAAATTCAATTTCATTCACCTCCATTATGTTACGATGCCAGCAGAAATCTCAGATGGATGTCAAAATCTGAGATGTAAAACCAAAAATACCTGCATGCCTCAATAAGCTACATGAGAATTTGTTTTAAAGGTACAGTGTGTAGGATTTGGCAGCATCTAGTGGTGTGGTTGCAGATTGCAACCAACGAGGTATCCCTCCGCTCACTTCTCCCTTTCAAAGACTGTGGTAACGTGAGCCGCCGATTGCAAAACCGTGGTAACGCCGTTCGCCTCGCTCAGAGGCCGTCCTTACCATAATAACACTACTTTACTTAATTAAATCTAGCAGCTCACTTGCCCCAAAAAAGAATTAAACACAGTTTTTTCCGGAGCTGATGATGGAAGTCGCGAAGGAGTGAGTGATCTTGCTTCCTTCTCAGCTCTATTGAGAGTAACATGCGCAGTACCGATCGACACTTTGAAAATGACAAAGTTTATGAGCTAAAGCGCAAGCGAGCATTTCAGTTATCCTGGAAACAGAAGTTTAGTTGGATGGCATTAGAGGTGGTGGGTAAAACTCCGCTAATAAATAAAACAGTTTGTATAGGGGCAAGTAAAAATTGACTAATGAAACATATAAATATTATATTACATTTCTGCAAATAGGTCCCCCAAAATGTCCTTCCTTCAAGGGTTAACTGACCTTTTAACACCATACTGTTTAGCCTCAGAACAAACAAGTTCCCCTCTTGAGGACCAACATGTTATGACTAGAACATCCGTGGCCTTGAAACATTGACGTCCTTCAGTTTGTTTTAGTCAAATCTAAGCTTGTTTCAGACCTTTTCAATCTGAGGTGACCTGTGTCTGACTCACAGCGGAGGCTTCTTCGTGAACCTGCCTCACCTTTCCTCTCCGACCCACTAAATGATCTCCGGAAGAACACACAATCCACTCCACCTGTTTCACAACCAGCTTTGTTGAAGCTGCTGCTTTTGTCCAGTCGACTCGGTTTATTCTCTCCGAGCAGACGCCTCCCTCTCGCCCTCGGTGTCACTGTTGTGACTGATGTCTTTTCCATCCTGCTGCCCTCTCTCAATTAAAAAGGAAAAACTTCCAATCTTTTTGACCTTTACCTTGACTTGGCTGTTTCCACTAAACACGAATGAAAACACACAGCCCTGACACTGCTGCTCCTTCTCCTATTTTAGTCAAATCCCCCTCCGTATCCTCCCTTTCTTCCAGTCTTTTAAAGGTATGCTTGGTTTCTATTCTGATTTCATGACACAGACTTACGTAAGTGGGAGGTTCGCATATTTAATGGCTTTTAGCGAACAAATTGCAACATTAACTGAGTAATGCTGATATTAGGCTGATAGAGATCTTTAAATAGCCTTAAATCTCTTCACTTTTTAGGAAACTGATTTATCAGCAGACGCCATTAATGGACAAATCAACGAGTAAATAATCTTTTATACACTTTTATTACAAACCTTAGCAGCCATCTCTTCGGACAGAGCCGAAGCACAACAGCTTGAACATGTAAAACAAACATTTATTAGTATTATTACATCGGTGACTCATGATTTCCAGGACTTTTTCCTCAAAACTCATCTAAGTTGCTCCTGGTGTCTCGTAGCTGTGTGAGGGATGTCAGCACCTCCTCTGTCGGCCTCCTCCCCAGCTGTTTACCCCCTCTGCACCTCACATTCACTGTTCCACTCTCACTCTCCTTATCCCCCACCACTGGACAAAAACACAAAAATTAAATGTTATTAAGAGTCATAATCAGATATGGTAACATCAGTAACTATGACTAGGGAGATTCATGCTTTAGTGTATTAAGTAGCCTCAGTTTTACCAAATATGTAGTTGTACTGGGCCAGCTGAGCAGAGCGAATCTTCTTATTTAAGGTTGCTCCCTGATCGTCATTCAAATCAACCATGAAGCCAGCTTCACAGAACTGCCGGACCACCTTAACAGGAGAGAGGCTTTTAAGTTTGTATTTGTACTGTACTTCTCACATTAACAAGCAAATGAATAATGACAGAAAGAAAAAAAAAGCCAGAAATAGAGTACACTTGGTCTCCTGATGTACCAGAAGGAAATCATCACAGACTGACCTGTTGGCTGTACGACTCACTGTTGCCCCCTACAGGAATCACCATGACCTGCGCTGGAGACAACCACAGTGGCCTAGGTGAGGGGGAAAAGAGAGGTGATGGGGTTCAGCTGCTGCATGACAGCTTAATAAAATGCATCTGACTAAACGTGATCATCAGCGTCTTCTCACCATTTTCCTCCAAAGTTTTCAGCCAGTATAGCGATCATTCTCTCCAGTGATCCCAGCACTGCTCTGTGGATCATCACTGGCCTGTGCAGCTGTCCGTCCCGACTGAGAAAGGTAAAAAAAAAAAAAGAAATGTAATTACCACCTTGCGGTTGTTTGCCTCCGCTCAACAACCAGTCAAGTCCAAAATGTCATCACTTCATCATTTTATCCCATTCGACATTTGCGTGAAATTAGCACATGAATTCTTGATTAATGGCAGTAAGACATGTTTTGTGAGGTCACAGTGACCTTTGACCACCTTAAAAGTCAATGTGGATATTTGTGCCAGATGAAATTGCTTCCAGGCGTTCGTGAGATATCCTTTTTAGGAGAATGGGACGGACGCAAGGTCACAGTGACTTTTAACCATCAAATTCTAAATCAGTTCATCCTTCATTGTCCGGGTGGACGTTTGTGCCAAATTTGAAGAAATTCCCTCCAGGCGTTCCCGGGATATCACGTTTACGAGAATGGACCGAACGGAAACCTGAAACGGTTGTTGCCAGCGGAGCCATAAAAAAAAGGTTACCAATAGAGTGAGGGTTGAGTGATGTGATGATATGTAATGTCAGATGCTGTAAACCTGACGCCCATCAGAGATTTTGCCACAACGTTTATAATGTAGCAGCTATTCATTTATATCTCTGAGATTATTAGGCCACAGTGCGTTGATGCAAATCAATAGAAAGAGCGGTTTTATGGCAATAGTTTGTTTTTGTGATTCTTGCATCAATGTGATAACGTATCTTGTAAGTATATGCTGATTAATGAAAACCAGACATTCCTGTTTGCTTATTTTATACATAAAAACTACTAAATCATGACAAACATTGTTGTAGCAATAAGAAATGACACATATCATGATATACACGTTGATATAAGGAGACCATGAGGGAAGTAGGGCAGACTAATGAGGCAAAAGCCAGAAACAGGGAGCACGTTGGCCTGAACTGCTAAATTCAATAAGGGACGCATCATTCGTGATCAGATTAGGTCTCTGTGAAGTTAGACATCTGTCATTTTCACTTGAGCAATTACAGGACATCATATATAGCAAGTCTGTGGGTTCAAACAGAGAAGAATATGCTACAAAAGTGCCAGCGTGCAGATCTAAATCCCCACAGATGTAGGAATGTCTAGGAGATTGTGAGCCAAATGCAGAGATATATGACTCACCCAACATACTGAAGGTCAAATCTGATTGGCAGCTGGAAGTCCAACTGGATTGTGGCACACTGGTGTTGTCTGCCAATAGCATCTTTGATCTGGATGTCAATCTGTGAAGAAACATGTGGGAGTGTGTTAGCATCAGGCTTCACTGCTCTATCCTGACGCTGCAGGGGACAAACTGCATTTTTGTGGACAGAAATGATAACAAATGGGTTTTCCAAGAGAAGCTGATCCAGCTAATTGTGGCTAACACACCCTGGCTAGATGGCTGTGAGGAATGTTTGTTTGTTACATGGAGCGTGTTAGTGTGTGTATCCAACCCCACCCTGCCTTGACCTACCTCCACTCTCTGTGCCTCCACATGATCATGCAACGTCTGCCTGAAGCTGACTTCCTCTTGATGCTTACTGACTTCTTGCACGGGGAAGTGAAAATGAAATCGCCTCACAGAAAACCAAGGTCATTCTCAAGTCAAGCCACTTAATATTTTCATAAAAAACAAGTAGCTATAATTTCTTCTATGAACAACCGTCACACATTTCTGTTTTTATTGGTGTTCCTGCGGTCGAGGACAGGGTGAAGTTAATTCTCAAAAATGTCTCTCTGCAGAGCCAGAAGGACAACAAAGACGTCTGTGTTGCTCTCTAATCTGTGACGTGACACCAATAAACTGACTCCGGAAGAATCCGTTAGATAAGGATGGAGAATGGGATTGTTAATCGTTAAATCTACACACAATTTTTGATCGTTCAACAACTTGGGAAAATACTCAAATGTGTTTTCTTCCCAAGAGTTAGATGAGAAGATTGGAAGCACCCCCATGTCTGTCCGTTAAATATGAGGCACCAGCCCGCAGCCAGTGCATAAACACCTAACATGTTTTGGCGTCTGTCAGCAGATACTATGATAAACAATATTTGCACTTATGGCACTAAAGGTTTCACAGGATAGTCGACTATCAAAACCACTAGTTGTTTTAGCATGGTGCAGAAATAAAGCAGTGGCAAATGCCTCAGTTTCCTTTACTGCATGCCGCCCTTCCCACTGACCTTTGGTCCGTAGAACGCTCCGTCTCCCGGGTTCAGCTCCCAACGTTCACCAAAGTGCTGCAGACTCCTCTCCAACTGCTGCTCACACACACACACAGCAGAGAGCACAGTAAGCAAGTAGGCGTAGTAGATAATGTATATTAATGCACATTATGACCACCATGTTGTTCTTACTGTGTGTGTGTGTGTGTGTGTGTGTGTGTGTGTGTGTGTGTGTGTGTGTGTGTGTGTGTGTGTGTGTGTGTGTGTGTGTGTGTGTGTGTGTGTAGGAGTTATGGGGATATGGAACAATAATATTCAATTACACTCAATTGTGCCTATTTAAAAGGCGTCCATGGGGATTTCGAGATAAACATCTACCCAGCAGCCCGACAAGGAGCCGATCTCTATTGGAAAGTACCACTCGCATAACTGATTGTGGATATCATTACACCATGTCATTTCGTTTAAAGATTAACTGGGTCCAGATTACAGTTCATACACGTTTTAAAAGCTGGGGCCTGTCTACGACAACATTTGGCACACCACAATATGATAAAGTGTGTGTGTTTACCTGCTCTGCATTATCCCATTGTTCAGGCTCTCCGAGGCATGGCGTCGGACGTGTAGACAGGAGGCAGTGGAAGGAAAACCCAAACACTTGATATACACTCCTCACAAAGTCCAAACATGCCACAATTTCTTCTTGCAGCTGGAAAGAAAAAACATTGGAGATGAGGGCAACAAGAGGACATAATAATATAAACAATGAGACTAAGACAAGGGAGTTTAAATTCCAACCAGGGTGTGTAAAGAAAAAGAAATCTGGCAATGCATTTACTGTAAAGCCTCCATGGATTGAATCATTTCAGAAGCTAACAGAGTCATGATTATTATCCTGTGACTATGATCTCTGTGAATTAACAGGATGCCAACAGAAGGTCTGGAGGAGCGCAATCAGTATCATGGGAACCTTCCAGGGCACTATGTAGGGGATCAGGATTACACAGACTGTACAGCCATAGTGATGCACATATGGAGGTGTAATGTTTGAACAGGACAAAGACCTTCATTCATCCAGGCAGAGGCCTCCTGGAATGTCTCAGGAGTTATTTGTACAGCCCGTCTAATCACTGTAATATGGTCCCACATGTGTCCCATTCACATTTCTTACCCCACTTACTGCACCGTAAGAAGTATGCAGCGGTCTAGAAAACAAAAAATCTGCAAAACAATGCATGCATGCTCATGTGTGTTATGTGTACCTGCTCAGGTGTGCAGAAGATGTGAGCGTCGTCCTGGCAGAACCTTCGAACGCGAGTGAGACCTCCCAGCGCTCCGGAGAGCTCATTAC
>CAKALG010041669.1:3967-24422 GCA_916700815.1 Helicolenus hilgendorfi
AGTTTAGAGGCACTGCATGTACCTAAGGTCTGGAAGGATGGTGTGGTAGTTAGTCCCTGTTCATAAATCAAGTTGCCCTAATGAGTTTAGACCGGTGGCTCTTGGATCAATTTGAGTGAAAGCCTTTGAAAAACTGGTAAGGTCTGAAATCTTAACGAAAACTGAGCATGTACTTGATCCCATGCAGTTTGCTTATAGGCCACAAAGAGGAGTCACTTTGCTTAACTTACTTGTTTAATACTTGAGGGAAATGGGTCTAATGCTTGGCTTCTTTTTGTCGATTTCTCCTCTGCATTTAATGCAATTCAACCCCACATTTTAACCAGTGGACTTTTACAATTTGACTTAAAGCTGCAGTGGTTAGAAATGAAGAAAATATGATTTAAAAAAAGTTATTTTTATAAAACGGTCACTATATCCTGACAGTAGTGCATGAGACAAGTAATCTCAAAAAAAATCATGTTCCTCTGTGTGCTCTGGTACTCCTGATGCCATCAGCAAGATTTCACAGACTGGAGGAAAACAACCAGTCAGAGCTGATCTGGAGATACCAAGCACCGCCCACCAGTTTGAGCACAGCCAATAGGAACGCTTTCTCTCTCTGAAATTACCTGTGATTGGTCAAAGTTTAGTTTAGATTTTGTTAAAGCCTGGAAACAGAGCCATGAGGAGGTGCAGAAGTCTAGTTTTCTCTCAGAACACTTGAATAACAATATGGTGAAAGGTTATTATGAAATTTTTGCCCGATGATGCCAAAAACTTGTTCCCTACTGAGGCTTTAAGCGAAAATCCTGCGGGCTGGATTGTTGACTATTTAACTGATAGGACACACAGAGTGAGGGTAAATGGGACTCTTTCTGACCAAGTTTGCTCCTCCACAGGATGTGTGCTTTCAACCTTATTATTTACCCTCTACACAAATATGTGTAAGTGCCGGTGGTTATATCGTAAAGTATGCAGATGACTCCGTTATTGTTGTCAGGCTCCAGGACATTGAGACCAGACACCATGGATGTATTAAGAGAACTCGACCGACGCTCTTCCTGGAGGCTTGCCAGACACTGCCCGGTCTGAGGAATCCTATCTTCAATTAAACATATCTAAAACTAATGTGTGCAAACTTGTTAATATCTTGACTCAAAGCTGATCTTTGAAGCTACTTGTGAAGCCGTGTACAAAAAGGAGCAGCAGCGTCTGTTTTGCTTGAGGAAACTGGCCTATTTCCACATTGACAAAACCACGATGACCTGATTTTATTGTGCTTTTATTGAATCAATCTTATCCTTTTCTTTGCTGTCATGGTTTGGAAACTTATCTTTACAGAACAGAAATTCTCTGAATCAGATTGTGAAATGGTCTAGTGGGCTGATTGGTGAGTCACAGCTTAACCCAGGGGCCCTGTACACCAGACAGTTACCGCCATTTATTAAATGACGACTCCCACCCTTTGCACAGTGAATTTCAGCTTCTCCCTTCTGGACGGAGGTTTAGTGTCCCAAGGTGTAGAATGAAGCGGTAAAGAAATAGCTTTGTTCCAGCAGCTATCACTCAGATGAACAAGTTGTAGCGACACTGTACAGATGCTGCAGAAGTAACCCTTGCTTATTTATTTATTTGTATTTATTCATTGTTTTTTAGTGGTTTTAGTGTTAAGTGGAGCCACCAAATATACGGAAGCTGGCATTTTTGCTTGTGAGACATTGGTCTAAGTAAGGAATAATGTACAGTAAGCTGGTCATTGTTCTGAAATAAACCCTGGCAATGGTTGGACCCCGCATCACCTTGAAAGGGGTTTATTTCACAACAATGACCCACTAGCTGTACATTATCATTCTTATTACACGGCTACTCACTTAAGAAATCAGGCTTTGGCTCAAAGGTAGAGCAGGTCGTCCACCAATTGGAAGGTCGTGGTTCGATCCCCTGCTCCTCCGGTTACATGTTGAAGTGTCCTTGAGCAAAGATACTTAAACACAAACTGCTCCCGAAGGCTGAGCCATCGGTGTATGAATGAGTATTTAGATTAGATCCTGATGGGCAGGTTAGCACCTTGCATGGCAGCTTCTGCCATCAGTGCATGAATGTGTGTGTTAATGGGTGAATGCTGACATGTAATGTAAAGCGCATTGAGTGGTTGGAAGACTAGAAAAGGGCTATTTAAGTGCAAGTCCATTTATTTATTACTTGCCATCCCTTTTACCAAAACTTTGATGCAAAAACGATCTTCCAGAGTCCAAGGTCAGATCTACGCCCATAGCAACAGTCTGTTATACACAACAACGGTCTGCTATAAAGAAATAGCAGTACGTAGAATGCCGTGATTGACCAATCAGTATCGAGTATTCAACAAAGCCGTGTAATAAATGTAAGATAGCATTTGAACAGCAGCTCAGGGCTCTCACTACTGTCTTTAAGCTCACTTTCTATTATGCCAACAACAAGACTGCTGATGTAAAAAGAAAAAAAAATTCCACCTCATGCTGTCCTTGCCTCTGGCAATATGCAAATTCATTCAAACTACATGAAAATTAATTTCCCCATTCTTGTTGCCCAAGTTTTTAACTGATCGTGTAATGTGTAATAATACAACATTTTAACAACATGCTAATTCAAATGGAAAATCTAAGAAATGATAAGGCACAGGAATACTTGAAAAGTAATCTCTGGAAAGAGCAGAAACCACAGCATTAAGCGATTAGCACCAAAGATGGAGACAAAATGGTCAACTTAAGAAAACACATTATTACTAAAGGCTTGTATGCTTCTATTATTGACCGCAGTCTCTGTTATTACTCTATTAAATATGTATTGTGTATTGTATTGTATTTTACTTGCTAACTCTGATCAAAGTGTTTTTGAAAGAGCATCTGAATTATTGTAGGATCCAGTCAAAGTAACGCAGGTAGCTGGTGTTCTATTTCAAAGATGTACACAAATAGGCTCATGCATAAATGGCAGAATAATATGTTTTCTCCCAAAACAATTCCAGTAAAAAATCTGGACCCTGTTATGATGATACATACTAAGAGCTGATATATGTTTTTTCTACCATCAGACATTTTGCTATACAGTTACCACAGTACTGGAGGGGGCAACAAAGCATTTCACTGTACAATGTAGAGATATATTGAGTATTCTCTGTCATGGTTCTATTGGACTCCTTGGTGTTTTCAGTTGTTTTGTTTTCAAGGGCTTATTGGGTTATGTCCATCCTAAAATATTTACACTGCTTGTTTTCAGAGATTTTTGTTGGGTTCTGGTGGCCCTTTGGTTGTTTAAGGATGTAGTTCTGTTTTATGGTTGTTGTACTGGCTATACACTGAGTGTCCCTCTGTTTTTGTACTTGTATTTTTTTTTCCTGTGTTTATGTGTTCCTGAAGCCATACCTCTCCAATGTAAACCCACCAGTGGCATTATTCAACGGTCAGAGCAACTGACATAGTATAAGGAGCGTGATAGTCTGCATAGGGCGAGTGGATGGCAACCAGGAAACTGCTGTTGATGGCCTGGTGGAACTAAAAGTAGATGTTGACTTATTTTGTCACGACAGTAGCTAGTCACGTGACTCGTTAGTATCGTTAGTCCTCATCAACCGGGATCATTTCCCAATCCTACATAAGGGGTTGTGTTGCCTAAACCTAACTTCCTGTGAGAACAAAATATTATTTTGAAAGGAGACTATGCATGTAACAAGCCTATATTGACCCTGGTCCATCCAAAAGTAACGCAAGAGGGGTAACCCGTGATGGACGGACGTGATGTCAGTTAACCTTTGGGCCTACTTTAGTAGGGATCAAGCGGTGAGCGGGGGTATCTGAGCCATTCTCACTTTTGCCTTGTATTTTCTGCTTTCTTGAGTTCATACAAGGTATATCTAGGCTGGTGAGTTGATTACTCACCCAGGATTGCTGCTGGTTTTGACCCACTGCGGACCGTATGAGCAGCTTGACATTCTCAACCTTTTTGGCATGTGACATTTGAAGATCTGAAAGTATCCACTATTTTACAAGAAAAGAGCAAAAATGAGAGAAATGACAGCCAAGATGTGCAACAACAGATTGGGGATTTGTCAGCCCCTTTTCTGACACCTACAGATCCCTTACCACCAATCAATGGGTATTACCAAGGCTGCCAAATTATAGTCACAAGCACTATACATTTACAACCACATTATGAGACAATATGAAATGTTGGCAACTTAAAACCTTGGCAAGAAACTCTGCTTTCCAAGCGTTTATGAAGCGCTGTTCACTGGGGCATATTACGTGGTAAAAAAAAAGAAACTAATTTACTGCCAGTTTGGAGCTGGTTACATTCATTAGTACTCAGCAAAACCCAATTACACCCCTCCTATTTAAAAGCTAATGTTTAGACAACAATGACAGCTAGCTGCGTCTAAGTCTCAAACACTTAAATCCACTCACAGTATAGAAATGACACATTAGTTTCTCAGACCATCAAATGAGCACTTTCAATCACCTTTATTGTACAGTGACGGCCACGAAGGACCTTTAATCATCTCTAATATTAACATGTGACAGCCCGAAGTATTCTTAATCATCTTTAGTCTGGAATCTTGACTACGGGACAGTCAGAGAGCTCTACTGTCTCCTTCAGCCTCGAGTTGAGACAGAGACCCTCCATCAAAAGGCTAATGCAGACTTCAGGGAATGTGTTGTGTGACATTGTACAGCTCAGAAATAGTGTGTGTTGATGCTACAGTAAGCAGAGGTGGTGGGACTTTCTTTTGAGAGAAGTAAAGAGAGGTGATTGGTACATGCCATGAGAGCGACCAGGCGGATGAGGGAAGTTGATGAATAGTGCATTTTACTCTAAAGGGTCCGGTTCATCGCATTCATCTTTGCATCAATCACCGATGCATTCCATCAGACTGAAGGCTATTGTTGTTGCCCTCTGACAAGGAAAGTCCCTTAAATGAATAACCCCACATCCATCAATTCCTAAATCCCATATTCAATAATGAAAAAAGCATCATCTGTCCTTTTATGTCTCGTAATATCCAGGACTAACCTTTTCTACTTAAAATCAAATCAGGCCAGGTCCAGCCATGCTGCAGAGTGCTACAGGAACGAGTCCTAAACCCAAAAATTTGTTAGCATTTTAGTACTTCTAGTTCCTTCGTCTGGAAGTCGATGGGTTTTTTGAATGGCTTTTTAGATACCTGACTACCTGACCTGGTTAACACAAGCTTAAGAGATGTTAACGTTTTGTTATATTCCAGGATTTAGCCAAATTTCACGGACATCACAGTTCCCGATATCCCGTTGGAAATGGAGGACCTCCCGCGGAAGCCCATCACCCAATGCCAGCACATTGGCCAGCAGGGTGACTGTTGTACTATTAACCGCACAGCACGTCATATTATTTGTTCGATATGTGCATGAAAATATCTCCAGAAGGCACCAACCTTACAAACACGGCCAAGAAGCTAAGTTCAGTGACTGGAATTAGTTAAGGTGACACCTAGCATAGGGTGACCATATTTTCAATATGTGTACCGCATGTGAATGCATGCAGATGGCTTACTTGGCACACCTGAGCACGGAATGGGATCAGAGAGAAGGCATTTTTATAGGGGGTCGCATTAGAGGCTGTGACAGTCATGACTTATCACATTCACTACTTTCACATCCTTTAATCACAGGGCTCTGCCCCCCCTCATGACGCACTGACAGTTTGGGAGTCATGTAGAGAGCTTCCCTCAGAGGAAATTATTTTTCAACTTTAGTTTTGAACCCGAACAATCTCTATCACACCACGTTGCTGGCCACAGCCTCACATCTACATGTAGGCTATTATAATTAAAATGTGCAGCTCAGACGACATTTTGGCCAGGATGGAGACAGCGGGTGAAAGACTGACGGGAATGGACGAAATACCTGTTGATGCACAGAAGAAACTATATATATATATTAATGAACTAAAACGACAAGTTTGATGTGCACATAAGCACAGAGGGTTCAGTGGTTCAAAACTGCACAAAATGTAACCAGCGGATCTGCCATGTCTGGCGTAATTGTGGCTTGACAGCGTGCAACATCATTCTAGTTAGAGACTGCAGCGAGGTGCGCTGTGCTGGCTCTCTATATATACACTTATCTAGTGTGCACAAATTAATTAATGAGTGCAACATGATAAACGTTTATGTAAGGATAATATTGTTATTATATTAATTGTGGTGAAAACCTGGACAATTTGTTAGTGACTGTTGAAAACCAGGACATTTGAGTGTTTTACAGATATTTGTCGGGGCTCGGGACACATCAGCTTGAACAGTCCAGGCACAGTCCCGGACAAACCGGGACATGTGGTCACCGTAACCTAGCAGACAGCTAGCGGCCGTGATGGCATTTTAAGCCTTAACATGATTTAAACGAGTGAGTTATATAAAAATCCATCCCCCGTACAGTTGTTGTGAATGGGGAAATCAGCTATAGAGAAAACTGTTTTTTGTACCAGGCTGTAAACATGTTTATTTCTGCTGTAAGTTGGGCATTTTAACATGGCGGTCTAAGGGGATCGACTCCCTTTTGGAGCCAGTCTCAAGTAGCCACTCGATGAACTGCAGTTTTTGGCATTTTCGCATCGGCTTCAATGGTCAGCAATGGAAGTTGCCACTTGTTTTGGGACGATGACATGGATGGATAGCTAGCTAGTCTTGTTGTTAAACATACTGTCGAAGTATATTTATTTTCAACACCAGACTCATGACCACTGATTTTGTGTTTGACTACAGAATGCAAACTAATAGGGCTACTTCAGATTTATTTTTTGAAATTATTATGTGGTTTATGCAGAAAAGTGATTTCTGTTTCTTTTTTTTGTCCCTGAATTGCAGAACGAGGAGTTTTTGAACTCCATTAGAAAAAGTCAGTGTATGACATCAGTAAACTAAATTTCTTCTGGTGTTGTGGGCGGAGATGATTCAGCTATCATTTCTTTGGACACATCATTTCTGGGCACTCAAGTGATTTCCCATCAGTGACCGAACCAAAACCAAAAATATATTTTGGTTCGAAAGGGCAAATCTACAGTGAAATAGATGATAAGTGAATAATGCAGCTCCACTTTCTGAGAAAGGCTTAAAGGCAGGATGCCAGGGGGCTGGGGGTGGGGGGGGTGGCAGTAGCTCAGTCCAGTCGCAGGTTCAATTCCTTGTGAACTGGTAGCTGTAGAGATGCCAGTTCACCTCATGGGGTGCCCTTGAGCAAGACACCAGACCCCCCAAACTGCTCCCTGGGTGCTATATAGTTGCTGCCCACTGATCCTAATACTAGGATGGGTTAAATTGTGAGACAATGTGACAATAAAAGCTGATTTACATGTACATAATTATTTAGAAGCCTTGTGAAACTTTAAAGCAACAATACTGAGGTTTGTTTGGCTCCACAACATGGACAGACTTTATATTTCAGATTGTCCCTGTGGAATTAACACCACCACCACAGAGAACAAACGCCCCGGGGGAACGAGACAGCAGTGTAACATTTTGTCGATTTTTACACCAACTAGTGTGGAGGGTGCTACTTTGTCCTCTCACTGCTGCCGTAGTGTGAGCTTGTCAAAGGGGCCCCGATGGTGCTGTCTTCTTCCTCACAACTGATTTCAAACACATAACCTCTCTGCATTTTTGTCTTGCATCGTCTCACGCTGACACTCACACACAGAGTTGTGCGATTGTGTCGGGATTCGGTGTACGGCTGTCGGCGACGCATGCTGCTCTTCTTTTCTCATCAAAATCACAAAGCACACACACACTTGTTAACGTACAGACACGTGCATGGACTTTGATTTAGGGAAGAGAGTGGGATAGTGGGGATAAAAAGCCAATCTGTTTTCACACAAATACAGTCAGGTGAGTAAAAATGAAAAGGAACATCTGACAGGTGAAATCCGTTTGGTTATCTTTTCATAGACGCAGCGCAGGTCATTCTATCAGCTTCTTATCACGTTGTGGGATTGCGGGACACCTATTTCTGATGTCAGCTGAAAACTCTTTATTTCCACCTCACCAGGTCTCAATTCACTTTTGCCTGTCTTACTGTTGCCACGGTGGAAAATGTCAAAAAGAAACTACATTTCACACAATAATGATGGAACCTTCTCTCTCAGTTACCCCCTGTTCTTACTTTTGTAGATTTGATAGAAGCCTGAAAAAAGTTTTGTAATTTGAAGGAAAAGAATCTGATTAACTCACTGAGTTGAAAGTAAATTGACTGTGCAAGACCAGACCCTGTGAGGCCGAAAAATAATAAGTCATCAGATTTGGAAGTTGACATCACTGTATTTTTTTAAATGAAGTTACAAGTGTGGATTTTGTAACTGCAGGGTAATAAGCAAGGATGCACCAATCAAACGTTCTCTGTTATCTGATATCAATTTGATGACTGGCTTGTTTGTACAGCAGAATGTAGAAATGTTAATGTCAACCCGGTCTCATTGGAAGGCGTATACATACCACGTCATTACATGGACATTCCGCATGTAATGAGTACGCATTTTAGCCTTTTCGTGTGTCATTTGTACGCCACGCAAACATCCTCAGGTAGGTTTGGGTTAGTTAGTTAGGGTAAGAAAAAACGTCATAGTTGAGCTTAAAATAAGTACGTAAACAAAGTAAAACACAAATGGAAACAACTTCGGACAATACATCAGAAACGTAAATTAAAAAACAATTGCCACGTGACAATCGGCACTAACGTAACTTACTAAACAAAACACCGATCAATAACGGTCTCGAACACGGGTCTCTTGGTTAAAAGTCTAGTGTTTGTTTTGGTGGTTCTTGCTGATTAAGAAAAAAGGTTATGAAAGGTTTTGACAAAGGATTCATCCACATTGAGGACCACATGTAAACATAATGAAGAAATAATCAAAGACAGAAAGACGCATATGATGTCACATCCATTGGATTTTCCCGGGAAAATGGGCCCGGGTTCTTCACATTAAACAGTGTACAAAAATTTAATCTGCAAAACAGGTGGGGAAAAAAAGGTTCGCTATATGATTTTTTTGTTGTCAGAATCATGAAGTGTTTGTTGTTGTAATACTCATTTTGGCCACGAGAGGCTGAAGTGTACCACTACCCCGTGTTTTAAATAGGACTAGAAGCATTTGTGTTTTCTTCCACCTGAGCTTTAATTTACATAACTTGCTAACACATGATATATGCACCATGTGCATGGACAAATTAAAACTCATACTGCCAGAAACATAATTCCAATGGGACACCAAGTGCTGCTGTATCTGCTGGATGTTGATGGTGATATAGTGGTGGCTATGTAGGCTGCCTGATTTGCTAGTTGTTTAATTACTTATTCCTGTGTATCTCCATCTCTTTTTTGTGTCGCATCATGCAGCATTACAGAATATAGCTCCCTGCCTGCAACGGTGCAATGTCATAACCATCTGTTGTTAACTAAAAGAACGTCTCAGTGTGTTTGCATCTTTGCAAGCTGCCTGCATACTTGTTTCTTCCACAATAAAGAGGCTTTCTTTGACAGCGGTGCAAGGTGTGTTGCCCTTGCTTGCCATCACTGACCCGTGTAATATCTGGGCTGCTGCCTGGGTCGAGGCCTCTCTCTGGGTGGAAACGATGACAGGAGGGCGTTTCACCGGTGCCAGAGAGTTGACCATGCATACGGCATGTAAATTAGAGATGCTGTCTAGTTCTTTGGGAGGGAGACACGAGTAGGAGGGAAGTAGAGGGAAAGTCATTGAATGAGTGGGAGGCAGAAGTAAACTTTCCATTATAACACCATGCCGAAAGCCATTAAAACATTCACTATGTTTTGTGAGAAACGCTTCAACATATACTGTACACACAGTGGTTATTACAATATGCAGTATGCCATTAATGGCTTTTGAATAATTTCTACAACTACATGTTCCTGATAACAAATCATGTGCATTAATATTTTGCGGAAAACATTTTAAAGGGTTTATCCATCCAAAAGTCACAAGTTCATTATTATTATCTCCAGCCAAATATAAGCGATACCCTCTCTCTGCTCTCAGAAGGAGACGGGGTCATGTGTCATCAACGCATCATCGGTTGCACATGTGTTATACCCAGAGGTTTTAATGTTCTGGCTGATCGGAATCTGTAAAAAAATTCCTTGAATCTGGATCATGATCCGGATCGCCACCAAATCCATGGCTAACTTTTACAGTAATACTGCTAACAGACAAACAAACAAACCAAACCTCCTTCGTAGGCCTTCGGCCTTGGCGAAGGTAATAAAACATGTCGGCGATGTGGAACTTTTACAAAGTGTGTGAGACAAATAATCGGCGGGAGGAGAGCTAGTTAATGCAGTATATGCAATATACAGTCCTGCTTGGCTAAATAACGGAGCTAACAGCTAACGTTAACGGAGGTTGCGTTGAGTTATATTATGGTGTGTTCAAGCTCTACTCAGTAAAAATGAATGGCAAAGGTAAATTATAACGTTATCATGTTCAAATCATAGACTGTATATAAGAAGTGGACATAGTCAGCGTGACATCACCCATTAGTTTGTAGACTAGGCTACGGTATTGAAAAATCGAGTTTGCCATTTTTCGCCGTCACCATCTTGGTTTTGGGCCGTCACCATCTTGGGGGGTTTTTTGCAACCAGAAGTCACACGAGAGGGTGGAGCTGGAGACGAACGCCGTGGTAGCAACCTGCCAATCACAAGGTAGCCCCGCCTTAAAGCATACCCTGCTTTATTGTCTATTTGACTCTAAAAGGGACCATAATTTACTAAATGAACATCACGCCGTATTGAAGACTTGAAACTTGCGATTGAGACCATAAACTCATGTTTACAATCTTAAGTAAATCAAGTGAGAAGTAGGGTCATTTTCTCATAGACTTCTATGCAATTGGACTTCTTTTTGCAACCCGAGGAATCGCCCCCTTCTGGCCATTAGAAAGAATTCAAGTTGAAGTCACTTTCATATCGGCTTCACTCCTCAGAAACAGAATTATAAATGTAAGTTTGTAAAATTTGTTTTTTGTCGAGTAACTTGATTAAATAGTTTTTATATGTAATTGTGATTTATTGCAATTTTTGTTGTTGTTTTTTAACACTAGACCATGGGAAAAAGTTAAATTAATACATTTCTAGGGACTTTTCTTTCGGAAAATATCTAAATTAATACAGTAAAATGTTTTGATTTTCAGAAAGTATGAATCAGAGATATCCTGAAGTCAAATATGTCAGCCATTGTCATACATTATTTACTACATTTTTTCCAGCAACCCAAAAATCTAAAAAAAACGAAATTTCCCTCACAAATTGGTGGTATTTTCTTTGTAATTTTTAGAGGGCGAGGATGATGGTGCACATCATATCAAGCATTCCCACTCTGGCTTTAAAACAGGGGATCTTTAATACATTAACCATACACTAATTATACTTAAAAAAATGTATACTGTAGAATTAGCTTTTGCAGTAAGTGCACTGCCATTCTTTCTCTGTGTTCATACAGAGACTTCATATGTCTCTGTAAAATATGAGGGGTCTTTGTGAACTCATTGAGATGATGAATATATAAATAAAATGCATGACCACTGTGCCTTAATGAGGCCCAGTGATAAGCTTTAACAGACAGGGTATTCATACACTAGAAATTAGCTCCCAATAGGCTAATTTATCCACAGAATGTTACAGTCAGATGCTGCAGACCTTCATACAGCATCTTTTTCTTCAAACCTTTTTATTTGCAAAGCAGCTTTCTTCAGTAATCCTCTTGGCCTCTGCCGCAGAAGCACCATTACTTTTTACCGTTCTAATATCCCGTGTTAATATGCTTTTACATTACAATGCTTCCTTCATTAACATAAGAGGAAAGCCGGTGGTGGTCCGTCTTTCCCATACCACTCGAGGCTACTTTACATGTTGGAAAAGTGGACACTATGTTGCATGAATTATTATATTCTTTCTCTTTTCTTTTCTTTTTTTTTTTTACTGCTGCTTTTTTTATGGTTGTGTGTCATTCTGTATCGCTTTAACTACCAAACAATACATTTTTGCCTGAATGATACCTAATTAGGAATCATCAATGGTACCAACCATGTCATGCTAGCTTGTTAGGAAGGAGGCTAAATAACTCTCCAAAGTTAGACTAAATCTTTCTTTTTCAAAGGGAAGGGGTCCCTTGACCTCTGACCTTAAGTTATGTGTATGAAAATGGTTTTGATGGGTACCCACGAGTCTCCCCTTTACAGACATGCCCACTTTATGATAATCACATGCATTTTTTGGAATGCAGCATAAATGTGTTATTTTTGCCTACTATAAAAATTATGTGTTTGAATATTTCTGCATACTGGGCTCCCTAAACGTTCTTGGAATTACAAAAATTGTGTATCACTGAGCTACAGCTGAGACCCTTTTTTTGAATTTGACCTTGCTGTATAAAATGACCTGTTGTTGTGACCTCTAGGATAATCGCAGCCTCATGAAACTTTACAACCACAAACTAGAGACCTAGAGCATTCAGAGGATGGATGGCTTTCCTAGCTAGATTGACAATAAGTCAAGTGCTCGCAGTCCAATCACCAAAAAATTAAATTCTTGAAGAAATCTCCAAATGTCAAAAGTTTTTGATACAAAATCACAACATGGCTTTTTCTATGTTGTTTCAAGGTCTTCAAGTCTTAATGTGGTATTTTGGAGGGATTATTGATCCTTTTTGTCAGTTCTCGAGTGTTAAAGAAAAAAAAATGTCTAAATTTAGTACCCAATTTGTGTAACAAATGGCATCAACCCAAAAATTGCTGCGACAATTTGCAAGACATAGAGTTAAATATTCACTCTTCGACCTCTGTTTTGGTCTCCACCAACTCCTGAGGGAAATATATGTCTCTCTAGCTGCTAAATGCTACATTCATTTTCACCAGCTAGTTGCTAACTTGTGCTGTCTGGTGTTGGACAACGTACAATGGGTTAATCCTATCTTTTATGCTGAAAACAGCTACGGCTGGAAACGGGATTCATGAGAGCAGTGAGACTGAACCAAAACAATAAAAGTTGGCTGTTGTTAGCTAATGTTTAGCTTCAAGGACAGTAGGACGGTGGAAGTTGTTTTGAGAGATCGACGCCTGGATCAGACATAAAGCCTGGCAGACATATAAAGAGGCAAATATACAGAAAGTGAGTGAAAAGTCACACTGATGACTCAAACAGAGGAAAAAGTGAGGACCCTTAAGGTGAAATTAGAGAATTAGCTCAAATTTCATAGCTAAGCATAATAAGAAACATTCAGGATTTGCCAATGAGCCATAAACATCACATGTACTTCCAAAAAGAAAAGTTAAGAAAGGAAGAAACTGGTTTACATACTTGAAACAGATGGCTCATAAGTCATAAAAACAGTTTACCGAGTCAAGTTTCTCTCTGTTTTAACTGAATGCCAACTCATGTTAAAAACATAAATGTACAGCAGTGTCTGTAACAGCTTTCAGAGGAGAGATTCTGAAGCCTGGAGTTTTGTTTGTTGTTGTGTTTACAGTTTGCTGACATCTTGTCAGTTTGTAGCCAGAATATCCAAACTCGGGCATGAATTGCATTAGAAGAGGGAAAATTATGTTTGGAGGCCCACATTGGTGGCATCCGACACGCATCAAAACATCCACGCCTTGTTTCCTATGAAAGCCCACATACCGGCATGCTCTCGATACTCCACTGTCCTTGTTCCATGTATTGAGCCCTGCCATGACAACTCTATAAATGACACACGTCTGACAAAATGCTATGTGACACGGCCACTTAGCTGCTTGTGGGAAAAAATTTTTATTGAGGTCTAGGGTTTTCCAGTTAACTTAATAACTTATTAGTGTATCGAGGCACTTCCACATTTGCTTTGCCATTCAGCCACCGTGGTTACTATTAAATATTTTGTGCTGCACTACTTTTACACAGCAGACATATCAGCAAAGAGTTGCCTATTTGCGCATAACAGCCGACACAGAGCAACATTAGCATTTATTTGAAGTCATGTTTCTGGCCTTCTGATGAATGTAAGTCAAACATTCACTCTCCTTGTGGCTCTGTTTTTGGTCTCTACCAACCTCTGAGGGAAATATCTGGCACTTTAGCTGCTAAATGCTCCACTAGATTCACCAGCTAGTCTCTAAAGCCCCTTTCCCACTTGACAAAAACACCCACAAACATCTGGCTTTTGTCTTTAGTGGGAAAGGTTAGAATCGGCATTCATTCCCGGGACAAATGACTCTGCTGTAGTCACAGGTATTTATCGGCTCCAACTCCGATCGGTATGGAAACCAGACACCCGGGTGGACACGCTAATTTTTGACAGGGATTTGGAAAATTATTATAATTTATTAACGTACAAAACATACAATTACAGCCCGTTTGCACAACAAGGTGTATGAATGCCACAGTGTGTGTGTGTGTGTGTGTGTGTGTGTGTGTGTCTGTGTGTCTGTGTGTCTGTGTGTCTGTGTGAATGTGCAAGGCATTTAGCGTGCAAAAGGTGGTGAGAGGAGATGAGAGTAACGGCTGCTTGACCGCGCGTTACAGCCATACGATAACGTTTCCTGTCCATGACAGAGTTGCCATGCAGCTTTAGCCATGATGTCTAGCTCTGCTTTTCTTGCAATGTGTGAAACCCAAAGTGTTTCCATACTTTACTGTATGTCTAGTGTTTACCACTTTGGATTTAACATGTGAGGGTGCAGGTCGTATCCATCAATCAAAATTGTGAAAAAAAAAAAAAGTCGTGATGCATAGGTGAATCGATTTCTTCTTGTTTCTGCATTCAATTTTTCAGCAATCACCTGTCAACCAAGCAAGCCCTCCAATAGCCTGTGATGGGTATTTTTCTCCTCTTTTGATGTAGGCTATCAGTGAAGCAGATTACCCGTTTCTATCTCCAACACACATGACAAAGTAAGTCGTGTTTCAGAGAATTACTCCCAGTGAAAGCCTACAATACATACAACGGCTACTTAAGACAGCAAACGTAAAAGATGCATGATAGCATACCTAGTGTGTCACAGATGTGTGAACTTTAAATAATAGCCTGATTGACAGACAGCTGAATAGAAAGACTTCCACAGAAGTGAAGAGCTTAGTGAGGTGGCCCATTTCCCGAGACGGCAGCTGCCAGAGGAAGGTGAACAAGTTACAAAAACATTTGCATGCATCATATCGTGACACTGACATCGACCTCTCCGAATGAAACACCAGACTTCGTTTTCCTTCAAAGTTATGACTAGTGTTTAAAACTGTGAATTCCCCTTTTCTCTTTTCTCTGTCGGTTTCTCTGATCAAGACTATTTGGTGCGTATGTTTGAGTGTGTGTGTCCTGCTGTGAGAAAACTAGGATCCAACGAGGGATACCGGAGTCCTTTCAGAGTCCTGCTGAGATAGAAATTAGCATCTCAGCACACGTACACACACAAACACATCAACCTCTGAATGTGCATGTGTGAGTTCCTCGGTGCTCTAAAACTGAAAAATATGTGCTCTGTCTACTAAATGAGTCTTGGCAGGTAATCACAACCAAGAGGCAATAAAAGGAAAGTCCTGTTGATGGTGCATATGCTCCCACTCAACTCAACTTGCTTGGAACTGTTCTTTTTTTGGTTTTCCATTAGCACACGTTGTGGATAGTACTGTAATTGGAGGGTAAATGGGAGTTAGCCCATCCAGTCTACATGTGTTTTGTGGACTTGGAAAAGGCTTACGACCGTGTCCCCCCGGGGAGTCCTGTGGGGGGCACAGCGGGAATATGGGGTACCAGGGTCGTTGTTACGAGCCATCCGGTCCTTGTGTAACCAAAGTGAGACCTGCGTCCGTATACTTGGCACAAAGGCAAACACGTTTCCAGTAGGTGTTGGCCTCCCCCAGGCTTTTCCCTTGTCACCGATCCTGTTTGTGATTTTCATGGACAGGATTTCAAGGTGCAGCCAGGGAGGGGGAAGAGTGTCCGGTTTGGGGACCTCAGAATTGTGTCTCTGCTCTTTGCGGATGATGTGGTTCTGTATGCCTCATCAGACCGTAACCTTCAGCATGCACTGTGGCGGTTTGCAGCCAAGTGTGAAGCGGTCAGGATGAGAATCAGTACCTCCAAGTCTGAGGCCATGCTGGAAAATGGTGGATTGCGCCCTCCGGGTTGGGAGTGAGTCATAGCCCCAAGCGAGGGAGTTTAAGTATCTCAGGGTCTTGTTCACGAGTGAGGGTAAAATGGATCAAGAAATGTACAGGCGCTTTGGTGCTGCATCTGCAGTTATGCAGGCTCTGTACCGGACCGTTGTGGTGAAGAGGAAGCTGAGCCGGAAGGCAAAGCTCTCGATTTACCAGTTCATCTACGTTCAAACCCCCACCTATGATCATGAGCTTTGGGGTAGTGACCGAAAGAATGAGATTGCGGTCGAAATGAGCTTCCTTCGTAGGGTGGCTGGGCCCAGCGTTAGACTTAAGGGGAGGAGCTCAGACATCCGTAGGGAGCTCGGAGTAGAGCCAGTGTTTAAAATTGGCCTCCCGTTGGAGATTGTTCGGGCACGTCCAACTGGTAAGAGGCCCCGGGGTAGACCCAGAACATGGTGGAGAGATTATATATCTTGCCTAATGAGGGAACGCTTCGGGGTCCCGCAGGAAGGGCTGGAAAATGTTGCTTGGGAGAGGAACGTCTGGAATTACCTGCTAAGCCTGCTGCCCCCCGTGACCCGGCCCTGGAGAAGTGGAAGCAAATGGATGGATAGACGGATAGTTCCTGGTACTTGCCGTTCAGAGCTGAACTCTTGTCAGACGCCATGTTTCTATTTATTCCTGTCGTTCGCTTTGAAGGAGCAGCAATGGACGAGAAACAGCTGATTTATGAAGTTGAAATTAGAAGTTATCCGTACGATACCTCCTCATTTCACTACAAAAAACCTAAAGAAGCTGGCAGCAGGCTTGAAGGAGATCACCTGAAAGTTTGCTGTTAGTCATTTCCAGTGGTTTGTTTACGGGATGAAACAGAAGTGCATATTTACGGATTCTGTGTAGACAGTTACCTGACACGATGTAGGAAGGTAATTTTTGGGCCCTTGACAGCTTCTGATGAGCAGCTGCACCAGTTGCACCAACGATATTTACTCCATTGCTCTCATGTCTGAGAGCAACAGAATAATTCTCACCAAATAAGTCGCTAACACTGAGTGACAACTAAAGACTAAAAGTACACAACATGCAGCAGTACACTAAGTGAGAACACAACACAATCACAACACAAACACCTCTCAAATCATAAAGAAAGCATCTGCTCGTCCAATGTCACTTCATTTTTTAGTTCAATAAATCCAGTATTTCATTTAGAAGTGGTAATTTAATGGGTAATAACAGAGCGTTGGTTTCTATTTCTTTGAAGATCAGATACCTGATTCTTTCATTTCAGTCTTAAATGTTTTCTATGTTTTGCCTAATGAAGAAAATTGTCGAATAAAGTGCATCTGAGGCAAATGGACAGCTATTTTTTATCGATTTCAATCAATTTGATCCACACGGGTGTTTACCGCTTCAATGTGCCCTTCTCCCAGTGCCCTCTTCCCTCCTGCTTTTTCTCTTATCCTCTGTCTTCTGCAGAATGGCAAATGAAGGATTTTAGGAGGATTTCTTACTCCCGTATCGTCAACAAAACCAATGACAGACAAAAAGCAAGTGGCCTAGTAATAAGTCTGTCATACGGGCTACGGATGGCTCGTCTAGTCATGTCTCAGGAAGATAAGGCCTTCGAAGGGGCTTTCTGTCTCTGTTGTTCGTCGAAGTGAAAGTTTCCAAGGTCACGCCTATGAAGAATTTGGTTTCAGTGCTTAAGAGCCAAGTTGTAAACAAAAGAAAAGTCGAGGTCACGGTGTTCGCTTCTTCTTTGGGGGGTGCAGCTCCATCTGTCTCCATCACTTTCTCCACCCCACATTTTCCTCCCTCCTCTCCCAACGCCCTACAAACCTCCATATCATTTGGCTGTCTCATTCTCCATCTTTTTGCACTCACTGCCTCTGTGTAAACATTTTTTCCCCCCCTTAATGCTAGTGCGACTGTGTGTGTGAGGGCGTCTTAAGTGTGCGTTTCGGGGTTATTTTTCTGTAAAACTCTGAGCAAATACGGGGATAGAGGAGCAAAGCACAATTGGCTGGGGCTTAACTTACTTTACATAATTGTTCCCTATAAATGCATTTTCAACGTCAGGGGTTTAAGCGCCTGATATGCTTAACGGAGAGAGAAATAGGGCTGCGGCTGTGTAGCAAGCCATCCTGACGATGGAGATGGAGAGGAGGAGAAAGAGGCAGAGACAGGGGTTACATGGGGAGACGGAGGAAACAAGAAAAACAGGTACGATTGGACTGTTCGCCATCACGTTTTGGCTGTTGCCTTCATTCATCTACATTGTGCAGGTCTCAAAGGCTGCATTACAGTACAAATGACCTGCACCTTATTACAGCGTGTACTTCCTAATCCTATTTTCCAAATGCTGTCACACACACACATTCTTATTATGAGGACGCACACACAGCAAGGTGCAGACCAGCGTGAGCATCAAAATGAAAACAGACTAATAAAGTAAACAAAACAACATTATCATCCTCCTTTTCTCAGAAAGTACTAGTTGCAAAATACCCCAAAAAATACCATTCATCTTAGCAAAAAGACAATAGAAATAGAAATACAAAACATATATACAACCATCAATATTCTCTTAAAGCAGCAGTAGGCGACATTGAAGCAAATATGATTAAAAAAAGTTAGTTTTATAAAACGGTCGCTATATCCTGACAGTAGTAAATGAAACGGGTAACCTGAAAGAAATAATGTGCCTCTGTGTCCTCTGGTGCTCCTAATGGCATCAGCAAGATTTCACAGACTGGAGGAAAACAAGCAGTCAGAGCTGATCTAAGGTCTGCTGTTCATCTGCTGTCTATGACTCGCGAACGCCTACCAAACGGTCAAACTAGGCATCGCTGATCAAATATGAATCAATATTCTGTTACTGTAATAACTTTTTCTCTCCTCAGATGTTTTCAGAATCATCTTGTAGTGTACTGTTTAGCTGTAAAATGTGAAAGTTTGTGACCTGGCAGCCATGTTGAGATCAGGTTGAGATGGCTTGAAGGAACGCCAAATACCGGTCACATGACCGGATCACAACCAATTGGAACGCTCTCTCAATGACATTTATTTTGAAATCCTGAAAACAGAGCCATGAGGAGGTGCAGAAGTCTAGTTATCTCTCAGAACACTTGAATTACAATATGCTGAAAGGTTATTATGGCATTTTTGCCTGATGATGCCAAAAATATACTGCCTACTGCCACTTTAACCCAGCGGGTAAAAAGACTAAACATTTTTCAAATCTTAACAGATTTGAAAAATGTGAGACCCCACACATAACGACATGCTATGTTATATTTAACAGTTTTGTTCTTATAATAATAATAATAATAACCACCACCAAAAGCAGCTCTGCAGTGGCCCCAGCATGACTGAATACAGTATATTCACAATGTGTGCAAGCAGAGCATCCATTTCTAATCTTATATCAGTGTATTTGTATGTGTATGTTTGCACCTGCAGTTATGATTTATGAGTGAGTGTGTTCTAGGCCCTGAGGCTGGATGTAATTGTAGGCCTAAGTAAAACTCAACCTGGAAAATGATCAGATAAAAATAATCTTCTATCCTCTGTGCTTGTACTGTTTGTTCATATCGTTTTAATATGTGTTGTTAACCATGTAATTGTTTGTTATCATTTTAAGAATTGTATATTATTGGATAGTTTGCAGGGAAAATTGGTCCTGCGGATAGAAAATGTGTCTATGTGTCACATTTAGTTGTTTTAATGTACGTACTTGTACTTGTATGTAAGTACTTGTTGTGCCTTTCACATAGATTCTATTCTTTTCTGTTCTGACATCGAAGCTTGTTCACCCCAACACCGACAGGTCATTGTCAGGAGTAGTAAAAGTACCATATCCTTTTGCCTTACCAGAACAATTACTTAAATTCTTCCAAAGGCACAACGCCAAGATGGAATAGAACAAATGACAGAGCAGTTTTTTTTTTTTTTATAATTACAATTTGATCTTACCTCCTCTTGTTTCTGCCTGAATGGCTCCGCTTTAATCACCCAGCTTCCTGCTCTCTGTTGTAAAAATATGACATTAGCATTTGTGTCAATTACAGACCGGTGGACTCTGTGCCAGGCTCTTGTCGATGCCTCTGCCTTCCCTCAGTGGCTGATAGAGGTTGATTAAAGTCATGGATTACTTAATGCTTCTTTAAGTAAAAATTGAATTACTGACATCCAGCAGCACTCCTTTACAGTAAGCACAGCGATTTCCACTCTTTGTGAATGCCAGCATGGACACGTTCTGAAAAGAGAGCTGCTTTTCGTTTCAGCAGAGCCTCCTGTCATCGTCCTACTGCTGCTTCCACCTCCCG
>CAKALG010041672.1:0-15872 GCA_916700815.1 Helicolenus hilgendorfi
GGCTTATATAAAAAACAGCTTTCTCACTGCCGTGTCCTCTTGTCCTGTAAACCTTTTTTCATTAGACTCTGCAGTTTCACAATCTAACAAACAGGTACAACACACATTTACCACTTGCCACACTTTTCTGTCTCTCTGTTATCTCTTGCTCATCCTGTCTGCCATTGTATTCCCCTCTTTTCAGTTGGCTCTCATTGATCTGCCGTACGTATGTTCACTCTTCCGTGGAGTTTTTCCATCAAAACCTTTTTCTTTAGTTTCAAATGCCGCTTTATAACTAACTGGTGTCTTCAGGTTTCTGAATTCAACTCAACCATCCTGTGCGCATTTCTCACTCATATTTATCTTCAGTCAATTTATGCCGCGATTTAACCTAGTTTTCTATTCCCCCGTTAGCTCTGCTGTTCTTCACAATTAGCGTCCAACACTAACTGGCTCTTAGTTAGCAATTAGTGTCCTCTCCCACAATAAACCACTTCAGTAATAACTGCAGGTCTCTTTCCTCCCTCCCATCTGAAAAATACATAAACACATCAAAGCAATTCAATTAGATACCCACAAAACACAAAACAGAGATTATAATATTAAGCGGATGAGGATGCAATGAGCAGCTGAGCTCAGATGACTTCATTAGAAAGAATTTTTGCAAAAAGATGTGCCGGGAGAGGGCGCTGACAAAGTGTATTGCTGAACAGTGGTTTAAAAAGAAACACAAAGATTGTGTACATACATTTGGGTATATGGAGTGCCTACCAAACCACAAACTGTGAAATAAGACAAACCAGTCTGTTTTTTCTTGTGTGCTGCCTAGATCAGAAAACATGTGATTCAATTTCCTTTCCTTTATTACACAGCTTAGTTGAATACTTGGTTCTGATTGGTCAATCACGGCTTTCTACGGTCTATTATTTCTTTATTGCAGACCGTTGCTATGCATAACAGACTGTTGCTATGGGTGCAGGTCTGATGTCGGACTCTGGCGTACTGTTTTTGTGTCAGATAATTGATTTCTTAAGTAAGTCGCTGTGTAATAAGCGGGATAATGTACAGCAGGACATTGACCCGCTCGCTGTACATTATCCCTTACATGTCACATGCAGGCTCATTACAATATACCACCCTCCATCTGAGTATCTCCACCCACGGCTTGGGAACTACCGGTGAATCGTATTTTTCTCGCAAGTCAATCAGAGCAGACTGGGCTTTTTCGGGATTGGGGAGGGTCTTAAAGAAACGGGTGCTAAAACGGAGCGTTTCAGACAGAGGGTGAATACAGAAAAATAATGTGTTTTTTGAACATTAAAGCATGTGTCCAAGTAGAAACCCAAAATACCAGTATGAACCTGAAAATTGGCACAATATATCCCCTTTAAGGTAACTTTCCCTGTCAACAGTATGTTTAACACAATACATGTATTCTTGAGGTCTAATAAATGTGCAGAATACATTTCCTTCCTCATAAAACATTTGTACAGATGATTTATTTATTTTTTATATATTTTGAATCGTGCAATTGCTTGCTAGCTACCAGTCTTCTTCTTCCCTTTCTTTGTGGGTACATTGCTACAATTCTTTGCACCTTACTGCCACCAACTGTCAATCAACGGAATAACGTGAAACCATCAGTAGGAATTTGTATTGGCTCGTTTACATGCATATAAACATTGTTCCATATAGTGGCCAAAAACAGCACATTGTGTCTTTAAGGGCTTAGCCAACCCGGTCTCACAGGAAGATGTATAAACACCATGACATTAAAACGGACAATCCACGTGTCATGAGTACGCATTTTAGCGTGTCATTTGTACGCCACTTTTTGTGTCATTTGTACGTCACGCAAATGTCCACAGTTAGGCTAAAGGCAAGAAAACCACTTAGTTAGGTTAAGGGAAAACATCATGGTTGGGCTTAAAATAAGTAAGTAAAACATGAACGGAAACAACTACAGAAAACACGTGACAATAAACAATGTGACAAAAGTCACTAATGTAATTTACAAAATAAAATACCGGTCAACAGTTGTCTCATGGGTCTCGTGGATAAAAGTATGGCGTTCCATCTTCCCCACCCACCCAATATAACCAGTCTTTATCGCTTTTTATACTACGTCACCAACTGTTACCATAGCATTTTCACGCGGATGGGTTTACATTGCAGTCAGTACAGGATACATGCCTTTTCGTGCGAAGTGGCTGGTATAGCAGACCAGTTTTTGACCTGAGCTAGTGCAGGCGTGCTGGAACAGGTGAATGAGGGATGTTATCATGATTGAAGTTTTCCGAATTAATTTAGAGTCCTCTAAAGAAAAACATGGTCAGACTGAAACAGCAAATTTCACACAATGTTTTCAAATTCAGATGAGAGACACATGTGTACACTGCTCATGGAGCCCAGAGGCCATGTATTTTTCAGAGAGCACCGGCTCTATGTTTGCACCGCTCATTAACAGATCTCAGCCAGCCAGAGAGACATGGAATTAACATGGAAAAGAAAAGTTATGGGTTATAACGATGTTTGAAGGCTGATTAACTAAGAGGAAAATGTCAACAGATTCACAGCCTAGGGGTGGAAAACCCGAATCAAGCGCCACCATCTTTTTATCCTCCAGTGCAAAACTCGAGCGCTGAAGCTTTTGGCAGTTGCATAGCAATTAGAGCTAGGATAAATCAATACCTCCCAGGATGTGACACAGTAAAAAGGCTTCCTTTCACACAAGTAATGAAGTATTAAGCTTGGTGAAATATATATTTATACAGTGATGGGAGATGGGAAAGTGATGTGGAACTCTGGGCCTGGTTATCATGCTTTACAGGCAGTCCAGAGCCAATGGTCAGTGTCAATGCAGTTGCAGAGTACTTATGTATATGTGCATGTGTGATGCAACTGTCAGGGGTTCACGCGTCAGAGCATTAATCATTGGCTTTTTAAAAAGTATTTAACCATCGCGAACAGTAGGCTTAATTGTCTTACCTTAATTAACACTCCAAAGTTAGGGTCTATTTTGGCGAGGAAAAAACGGCATGACCATTTTCAAAGGGGTCCCTTGACCTCTGACCTCAAGATATGTGAATGAAAATGGGTTCTATGGGTACCCACGAGTCTCCCCTTTACAGAGATGCCCATTTTATGATAATTACATGCAGTTTTTGACAAGTCATAGTCAAGTCAGCACACTGACACACTGACAGCTGTTGTTCCCTGTTAGGCTGCAGTTTGCCATGTTATGATTTGAGCATATTTTTTTATGCTAAATGCAGTACCTGTGAGGGTTTCTGGACAATATTTGTTATTGTTTTGTGTTGTTAATTGATTTCCAATAATAAATATATACATACATTTCCATAGAGAAAGCATATTTGCTCACTACCATGTTGATAACAGTATTAAATACTTGACTAATCTCCCTTTAAGGTACATTTTGAACAGATAATAAATGTGCGATTAATCATGATTAACTATGGACCATCATGCAATTAATCACGATTAGATATTTGAAGCGATTGACAGCCCTAGTATTTTACTTAGTTTACGTACTTATTTTAAGCCCAGGCATGATGTTTTTTCCTTAACCTAACTAAGTGGTTTTGTTTGCAGCCGCAATCCCATTTCCCCAAGTCTTTGCATCTCTATCAAACTTTACTGCCATTCTCCACCTGTCCACCAGATGCCCTTGGACTTTCCTCAGCCTGGTCACCTGACACTAACTTCCTCCTGCCCACCTGTGTCTCATTTCCCAATCCCCCTATCAGCACGACAGCTCCTCCTTCCCAGTCAGTTGCCAGATAATCTCTGCTTTTAGCTATCTGTACCTGACCCTGTAGTCTGCCTATATCTGTTACCAAACCCTTATCTGTACCTGCCTGTAAGTTTATGTATCTTTACTCCTTCAATGAATCACTTAACTGTTCCTGTCTTCATGGATTTGGGATCATTCCATGTTGCCTCTTACTTACCCGCCTCACATAGGACATCAACAACTCTGATGCTTTTTTAATGAAATGTGAATAGTTTGAGGGAAGTTTGGAGTTCATTTTGGGAGATTTGAGTTATTAAGTAGCCTGATAATTATTTTACTTCGTATAAATTTGTTCAGTTTTACCCACTAATGTTATGTCTTTGTCTACAATATTTACTTTATGTTTTCCAACAGTAACCAGGGTGATAGTGAACACACCCAGCCACAACTCTGAGGCAAACTGTGAGTACGTTTCCATCCTGCTTTTATCTAAACGTGCATAAATGTGACAATCTGGGTGAAAAATGCTTTCATCTTGTTCTCAGTGCCTCAGCTTCATTATGTGTTTTCTGCAACGTTTGCAACAGTTTTTCAATTAATGTGATAGAGTGTGATAGACTATAAATTGGGTGTTTTGCAATGGAAGTTGTGCATATGTTTTGATCTTTTTCTCCACTGACTTTTTGGAACCACATAAAGCTTAGTGTAAATGGAAACATTTTCCCTTTGTCATCAATACAAGTTTTGTTGCCTTTTGTTTAAGTTGGTCATCAGTCCCAACAGAAACTCATTGATTCCATTAAACCAGCATCTGCTGTGCCAAACTGCAGCCTTTGAAACCAAGTATCTTTTTAACACACCTAGCATATACAAATATTTTATATAATCAAAAGAAGCAGCAACCTTGAAGTTACTGGTTCTGCAAAGCCAGTAGTGTCTTTCAAAAACAAGCTTTTGACACATGGCAGCTCTGTCTCCAATAAGCAATTAAAGGCATTACATTTAAGTAGTTCAACATGCATACAGTTCCATGAACATGATTTAAAAATTCTAACTTACGCCTCTATGCCTCTGCCATTTTGGACTGAAAGCCACTACCAGACGCCAGTAATCATGATGTCCTGTGTGGAACAATGAAAATATTATAAATATGCATACTATTATAACTATTCACTTACTTACTTATTTATTTATTAGACTGTTTGACTCCCAGAGGAGCATAAAGTGAGTGATGGACATAAACGGCACACAGATTTTGAGAGCAACCTCAAACTTTTTCATATCAAAGACCTCCAAAATTGATGTCCAATAAACCACAGACCATGGATGTATAAGAGGTGGTGTCCTGTGCTTTTGCCCTGCATGATAGTAAATAGCCTACAACTACATTAAATTCTGTTGATGTCATGCTACTAGCCGTACTAGCTACTGGCCGATAGTCGGTTGTTTGGGAACATAGACGTTACATCCACCACAGCGCCATGTAGCGGCTATTGTCAAAAAAAGCACCAGAATTTTGTCTCTTTGCTTCTATACTCTTTGGTATTACTCTTTTATGTGTTGTTCATAGTGTTTTGACGACAAGAAGTCAATGACACCTGGAAATAAGATATGTCAGGCTGTGGCACAGACAATATTTGTTAGTAGGATCAATTCAGTTTTTGTCTTGTCATGGGATTTGTTGACGTGAAAAAGATTAAATATTGAAGTCCTTTTGACTTGAGCACCACCCGCACCAACCACAAATCACTGGGTAGAGATTAATAACTACCACTGAAAGAAACCATTCTTCCTTTTGATGATGCCTAAAATTACATTTTGATGCTAAAACTTTGTTTGTATGAAAGTCTGAATTGACGTCCTTGAGACGGAATGTTTCTGCATTGTGATGCCGCTACTTTTAGTTGAGTGAAGGTTGCGAACGCTTGTTCGGCCTCTGCAAACAGTTTTTATTCACAGGTGAGGTCCACAGCAAAGGTCTGAAAATAATGATCACCCTCTCAATATATAGGCCACATTAGCATCACATTAACCTTTTGGGAAGTGTGTGTATTTGTGTGAGCCAGGGTTAGAGGAGAAACGGGTCAAATTCTTTCTCTCCTCCTCCATCTCTTTCTTTCTTTGTTTCTTTCTTTCTTTCTCTCTCTGTAATTCCCTTGAAGTGGGTGTCATGTCCTCTCCCACTCTTGGCCCAAAAAACAATGAAATAATGATATAATATTTGATAGCACTTCTGGTGAAGTATGTTAATAAACCTCTGGTGCTTAAGGTACTGAAAAATAAAGCCAATGAGGAAGTGCCAAAAACTGCAACTCCTCAAATGGCCCCTTCAGGCTGACTCCAAAAGTCTTCATGAAGACTGTATGGGTTGTGAAATTTTATATAACTCACCCGTTTAAATTATATTAAGGCTTAAACATGCACAGTAAAATCTAGTCAGCACTCGCCGAAATTCAACCAATCGCAACGCACGACCGCAGCTTCAGTTACACTGCGCGTGTTATACCCCATACCCCAAGACCCGTGTTCACCCGTGTCCCAGCCTCCTTCCATAGGCCTTGGTTTGAACCAGGAAGTATAAATACATGAGAGCCTCTGCAGAACCTTTTTGCCTCAGGACCAGAAAACAGGCGAATAACAAGGTGAGACAATACTATTACAAATGTTGACAGCTGTTCGTGGTGCTGGCCTTACTGCTTTTTTCTGTTGCATGCTGTGTGTAGGACTGACTCTGAGCTGTACACTGACTGTTGCACAAAGTACAAATATTAATGCACACATAGAATGGAATACAACGTCATAACATGGCACCCGCTTGGAATGATATCAGCCGACTGAATGAACTGAATATCAGCAGTTATCAACCTCATAGACATGGGTTAGAAATGGCCTGCTTCACCTAATAGTATGTTCAGTAGGCCACTATCATCTATTCACATGGTTGATCACCGATACAAATACAAGAAGACAATGCCGACCTATAGTTGGCGTAGTAATTATGATAGCAGTAAAGGAGGATGTCAGGTTACGCAGAATGTGGAGCGACAAAGTCTGTGTAGTGAAGAGGACAGAGCGGGTGTCCAGTGTGAAACCGAAAGTCAACATTTACTTTTTTTGCCGTACTTTTCTTACGTGACTTACATATAGAAAGCAGAGTTATTCTAACCCAAACCATGATCTTTTCCTAAACCTAACCAAGTATTTTTGTTGCCTAAACCTAAAGTTGTTTTGTTTCACTTTCACAACACAGTAGGTGCAGTTTGACCCATCTGACTCATTAGAATGGTGGTGATAACCATGGATAACGCCCATTAGGCTGGTAAAGTGGGTTTAGGTGTTTGTTTTCATTTCTCCACTCCTTACGGCCCTTATTTCCAAAGATATCTTTTTTTTTTTACTAGTCTTTGAAAGCCTTCTGAAAATGCAGTTAATATTAGAAAATGTGGAAATTTCATCTGTTATACAAATATCTTATACAGGTCAGACATGTAGTTTCAGCAGTTCTTTTGAATTGTGTAATTTTTCCCTTTCTATAGTGGAAGCAGTGTCTGAGCTGTCGGATCCTGTTGATGAGACCAGCTTCCTGGTTCCACTTTCTGATGCATGGGAACATAAAGTCTAGGTAAGAAAGCTTAAGCTGATCTACTGTTTTAAATCTACTAAGACTTTAACCCTGTACACGTCCTGGCCAACAGGAGTGGGTGGGATCAAACCAATTGAAAGTAAAAGGAGAGTCAATATTGGACTCACATTCATGATAATAATGATGATGATAATGTTGCTATTTGTTTTCCGGATGTTAGATTACATTACATTCATTTAGCTCGCACTTTTATCCAAAGCGACTTATAATAAGTGCATTCAACCACGTCGATACAACCCAAAAATTCAAGCACATCACTTTAGGATTGAAAGGTTTCTCTGAAAGGTTTGTATCTTTCTCCTTGGTGGAGGACAGCAGCTATAGACAGTTTGGTTTCGCAGCTGTTGCAGTGTATTCCAATGACACTTTCAGGGTTAAAATAACAAACATAGAAGCACAACTTCCATTTTTAGCTAGCACTGTTTGCCATTTTGTCATTCACAGGCAGTATAAGAAAATGTGTATGCTTTTTAGTGCCATATTTAAGCAAGAGAAGGGTGAGCATTAATAAAAAAAATAACAATAATAATGTGAGTATATTTTGTTTTATTAAAAAAAGTAGAAATTGGAAAAAAAAGGTCTAAATATGTATTTGCTGTTGCTCCTTCGTTTCCCTTTTCTCCCTCAAACTCACACCCCGGTCTCATGCATGTACATACATTCATAGACGCAGTCAGCAGGGGATGTCAGTGTGTCTCTAATAGTGTGATGAACTGTCCTTGTGTGTCTGACAGCTTCCTCGCTGTCAGTAAATACACGATTTATGGAGTACAGTAACAGGCCTGAGGCGCTGCAGTATACTGTATATATTTATATGTGTTACTTTCCCCACATACTGGCTGCCTATGTTATGGACTGACTGGATTACAAACCGCTATGGATGATTGGAAAGCAGAGAGGCAGAGTGTGACAGTTGAGGAAGCATTGAAAGAGAACATGCCGGCAAATTTGGAAAACAGGCTTCTTTTTTTCCCTCACCCAGAGTCAAGAAGGATCAGTTTCATGTGTTCGTTCTGTACAGAGGTCCAGGATGTGTTAGTGTCAGAAACCCACAAACCATTCCACCATACATATTTGGCTGCAACTGAAGCATAAGACAAAATCTAAAATTGTTGCTTTGGCTTTGACTAACTGAGGTAACTTGTGTTTATATGGATCATTGTGATTATCGGAACATTTAGTTATGCCAATAACGGGATCTTTTTTTGGTTCGATTTTAATCATTTGGTCTCTTGAACTTAAACTATATACGCACCACTTTAAAAATGGTGTGAATTCGAATAACTTTGCCAAACCCTTGCATTAATCTGCCTCAGGTTGACGTAAGTACTCAACAATTTTACTTTTTGTATTACTCAAATTCTCGATACTTCGAGACAGTTCAACTGTCCGGTTGTAGATGTGTAACTTGAGCCTCATTTACAGTCTGTTTCCTTGTGATATCTTCTGTAATATAGTCAAAGCATATTTCCAACAGTGTAGAGCAGCATTCATGTAGCCTTTTTGTGCTCTAAAAAATTAAATGGCCAGAGGCATTATGTTTTCAGGTTGTCCATCCATACCTACGTTCCATTCTTGTGAATGCGATATCTCAGGAACGTCTGGAGGCAATTTCTTCAATTTTGGCACCAACCTCCACTCGGACTCAAGGATGAACTGATTCAATTTTGGTAGTCAAATGGGGCGGCTGTGGCTCAGAGGTAGATCGGGTCGCTCAGAGATTAGCGTCCACCAATTGGAAGATTGGTGGTTCGATCCCTGGCACCTCTAGTCCAGATGTTGTAATGTCCTTGGGCAAGACACTTAACCCCAAATTGCTCCCGAAGGCTGTGCCATCAGTGTGTGAATGAGTATTTAGATTAGCTCCTGATGGGCAGGTTGGCACCTTGCATGGCAGCCTCTGCCATCAGAGTATGAATGTGTGTGTGAATGCTGAAATGTAGTGTAACACTCTTTGAGTGGTCAGAAGGCTAAAAAGGCGCCGTATAAGTCTAAGTGCAAAGGTCAAGGTCACCGTGACCTCATGTCCGTACCGTTATTGTGATATCTCAGGAGCACCTTGATCGATTTCTTCAAATTTGACACAAACGTCCACTTGATTTCAAGGACGAACTGGTTAGATTTTGGTGGTCAAAGGTCAAGGTCACTGTGACCATAACTGAATAATTCATATGCTAATTATGACAATTTCACACAAATATCTAACAGGATAAAATTACGTAGTGATGACATTTTGGACAGACATGGATGTAAACTGCAACTTGACTAGTTGGCGGAGGCATACAACCGCGAGGCGGTAATTCTAGTTTGTACTAAATTCAGTATGTACCAGGTTGCACTGGAAAAGGACGGAGGGGAGGATTATGAGAGGGATGCAATATAGATGCAGTCATTTCTTGTTATGTGTGTATTTGAGATAATGCTCATTCATTTCTCTGTTGATAAACAATCTTGTAACTCCATCCCAATATAATCATGTATAAATCTTATTAAAAAACACACAATGTCTTAAACCCCCAAAGCTACAATGCGTTTAGAGGTACAGATTCGGTGAATACCAAGTGAACAAAAAAAGATTTGAACTTTCTGGCACTACTGCATTTTCTTAAAGATACTATTTGTCTTCATATCATGACATAGTAAATCATGTTTGTCGTCCCTGATGCATGAGGGATGGCACATTTGATTAGTCCATCACCTGCAAACACGAAGAAGAGCTAACTGCAGCGAGCTCCATATTGCCCCAATGTCATTTTTAAGCTCTATCCATGTAGAATTTAAAGTGTGTGTGTGTGTCCATCTATCTTCCCTCCTCTCTCCTCCCTCCCAGTTTTAAGCCCAGTGCTGAGCCACTAATGGAGGACAAGCCTGTTAGAGCAACACGCCACGCTTTACTAGCAGCACACCAGGGACACACACACACACACACACACACACACACATTGAGACAGACAGACAGAAAAACTCACATACGTGTTCATGCAAAAAAGATAACACACAGATATGCACCAAAATGCGAGCACATACACACAGATGAATACTCGGGGAAACAACAAGCATTCAGCTCCATTATAGGCAACTCACAAATGCACACACCAGACACTAAACACACCCATCCCAGTAGAGTACACCACCATAGCAACAGCCTGCAAACAGCTAATCTATTCAGTGATGCAGCAGTCGTCTCTCAGCGTGAGCACAGCCTCCAATTATACCTTCATTTGTTTGTCAGTTGTTTTGAAGTCAACATGAAAACCAGCAGAACGGCAGCTCTACGGTTTAGAAGAGCATCAGACCTCGGCAGCATTTCTCAGACATCAAACAATATGGCTTTATGCTTGAGAACAAAAAAAAAAGGCCAGAAGGATAGTATTGTTGGGTCAGTGTTGTACCAGGAATACTAAAGGCACCTACACACTGTGTGATAGCAGTAATCTTGCAGCAGGTTCATTGCATGTGCATCTGGTGGGTCTGATGAAATCCTGGTCAGAATCGGTGTCCGACTGTACAATATCAGTTTTAAGGCTGCGCATGCCACATTGTGCTTTGCCTGTATCGTGAATAGAGCTACCATAGAGTGCTACAGGAATGAGTCCTAAAACCCAGAAATGAGTTAGCATTTCAGCACTTCCGGTTCCCTCGTCTGGAAGTCAATGGGTTTTTAGTTAGATGGCTGAAATAAGGTCTGTAGTTAACACAAGCGTAAGAGATTTTAACGTTTTGTTCTACGATCTAAAACACGTCAGTAAATACCCCACTCGTGAATTTTGAAGCCTTTATGTGTCTTAAAAAAGGCGGTTGCTAACAAATGGCTAAATGAGACTACTAACCGCCATCACGCTGACTCGTCCGCCTTTACAGCCTCGTTGGGTTTATACTCGCTCTCGTGGGAACGTGGTGTAGTTTGTTTCTAGCCTAACGTTAGCTTTTTGCTTCTGGCAATTGCATTCACGTTTCAAAAAACATAAAAGTGGTGTTCATTGCTGAACAAAACGTGTAAGTATCAAAAACGTTTGTTTTCCACAGAGCTTATTTTCTGCAAAAATCCAAAACCTAATGGAAAAGTCCCAGTTTATTGGTTGCTTTGGTCTGTGAGAATTTGCAGATGCCATTAGGAGAATTTTTTTTTCAGATAACCTGTCTCATGCACTACTGACCATTTTATAAGAATAACTTTTTATTAATCATATTTGCTCCATTCTGCCTACCACAGCTTTAAGTTGAATCTTATTTTGTAACAGCGACTAGCAATCACATTAGCAGATACGTTTGTATGGGGATATCTGTAAAAGTCTCTTTCTGATTTTGAAAATAGGATTGCCAACTTTGGGTTGCAGTTGTGAGTTATTATATGGTCAGATAGAGCTTATGTCATGGCTGGGTTTTAGTGTGCCATAATATAATTAAAAAGAAATATAGCAAAATAAGTTATCTACATAATTTGATGTCATCTACATATACAGTACAACCATAACTGGGTAGAGATGGGTAGTTTGGATGATAAATAAAGGTTAAATAAATCATGTCTCTAAGGACGTATCTGTTTTTGAGGCGAGAAAAAGTAGAGGTTTTCCATCTCTCACAAGCCTGACCAAAATTGAATCTGCATATGGTAATGGTTTGGACCATATTACGTGTATCACTCAGATGTAGGAAACTAGATGGTGAAAGAGAACAGAGTAGAGGAGACAGGATGTGAGGAAGGAGGGTTTTCAGAGACACAGCAGTGTGTTAACGGGAGCCAAGCATGGCAAATTGGACTGAATTTTCCGCTTGTGCGATTTCAATACACAAACGCAGGCGTACATAACCATGCTTAATAAGTGCCGGGCTAATGCATTGTATAATCTCCTCTAAATGAATATGTTAGACACAATTGCCTGGTAATTAATTCCTGTCACAGCATATCCAAATGAGAAGATTTATTCGGTTCTGTCAATCACAAAACCCTGGAGCCTGAGGCAGATTATTGCCCAGCGCTACATGGCAGTGTAAGGATGATGATGTGCGGTGGTTTATGTCCGGTTTGTCTAAACATCCATTTGCCGGGCCTTTTTAAAGAGCTATAGCGAAGAGGGCCGGTCATCAAACGAAGGTCATTGTGATGACGGGATGAAGGGAGAGGCAGCAGCCCTTTTTGTTTTACGGCTTCATAAAGAACATAATGTCTCCACGGGCTCTTCAGCCATCCAACATCCACCCACCATTCAGTTCCAGGGCTTTTCCTTTCTCACACTTGCCTTTCTCCATCATTGTTTCTTTGGATTTCCTTTAAGCAAAACAATCCACACAAAGACTAGCATGAAGACCCTCACATTTTTTATTTCTGCAATTGAAGTCTTGAATAACTTGTGCCCTCTAGCAGCAGTTAAGTGTTAACTATAGACAATAATGACTTGGGATGGATGGAGCTAACTCTGATATGTGCAGTTTTTTTAATATATTATGTGTGCAAATTTTCATGAAATACTATTGTTAACTTGGCTCTTCGTTGTCCATTTTTAATACAAAATATTTCTTCCTGATACATCCTGCTTGTTTAGTGGATACATGATACCTATTGACTATGGGGCCTGATGTATTTAGTGCCTATCTGAATTATCAGTAACATAACAGAAAAACACTTTTGTTTGAACCATAGACTGTAAGCTATATAGATGAATGACATATCTCCACTTCTTCCCACTGTACAAAAGTGATGCCAAATTATCCCGGATAAGGGAGCTGTGATCTTGAGATTTTGGTGCCATTTGCGCAGTAGTTATTGAGGGGACTGGAGCCGCTGTATCGAGGTCCCACCCAACCCAATCACGAGCTACATCTACTCTCTCATACGATTCCTGAGCCCCCTGCTCCGCGACTACTTCACTAAGAGCAGCTGTCAATCATGATGTCTGACCCCCCTTTTTATAACATCAAATAACCAATTAAAACCAAACTTAGCCGCAAAAATGAACCCTTGAACATACATCAACGTGATAAGAACTAAGTATAAACACTCTTTAGATAAAAGAAAGAAAAGGCCACCGTAGTTCTCCGACACACTTGGGATATGGAAGGATGAGCGGAGGGGTATTCAGTTGGTTGCAGTCTTTTATCAAGAGAAGATAAATGGCTCCAGAGTTCCAAATGTTACAGCTTCTGAAATGTGGGGATATGCCGTTTTCCTCGGCTTTATGGCATTGTAAATTTAATTAATTTGCGTTTTGGTCTGTTAACTGGTCATATTTTTAAAAAGTTGTCAGGGCATTTTTCACAATTTTCTTGGCATTTTATAGACTAAACGACTGATTGATTCATTGAAAAAAATACTAATTGCACTAATTGATAATGAGCACAATTGCTAGTAGCAGCCCTGTTTAATAGTAACCAAGCCAGAATTAGGAACAACAACTGTTCCCTGATTGCTTGAATCTGATACAGTAGTCACTGCTCCTGCACACACACACATTCAAGTACAAGTTTCTGCACACACACACACAAAGCCGAAAGGTATTTCACTTTTCAACTATTTGCTCATTTGCCTGGTGCTGGTTTGAAAACACACACACACACACACACACACACACACACACACACACACACACACACACACACACACACACAGGCCTGCAGGTGTGTGGTTTTTCTTTATTAAAAACCAGAAAGCGCAATTAGCTGCAGAATATGCTTAACCCTTTATCGCTCCCTCAGCTCGAGGATATATTGCTTCTTCCTCTCCATTATTAAAAATATCACAGACATGAGAGGAGGAGGGGAGCAGACAGGAAATATCACAGCAACATGTTGAGCAGGTGGAGGTTGGGCGATGTTGTAGTGCTAGGAAGGCAGGCACTACATTGTGTATGTGTGTGTGTTTTTAAGTGTGTGAATGGGAGCCTGGATGCATCTTGTCTATATGCTGTGTGAGTATTTTGGGATGTTTTGGATGTTGTGAAGGTGGCGAACTATGACACACGTTGCAGTTGCGATCATTTTTCAGGCAGACAGTTTTTCATCCATGACTGTGGAAGAAGTATTCAGATAATTTACTTAAGTAAAAGTAAAAAAAACAACACTATAAAAGTACTCAATTACAAGTAAAAGTCCTGCATTCAAAGTTTTACATAAATAAAAGTACAGAAGTATTAGCAACAAAATTTACTTAAAGGGGACATATCATGCTCATTTTCAGGTTCATACTTGTTTTTTGGATTCCTACTAGAACATGTTTACTTGTTTTAATGTTCAAAAACACATTATTATTCTCATACTGTCGGTCTGAATATACCTGTATTCACCGTCTGCCTGAAATGCTCCGTTTTAGTGCCTGTCTCTTTAAGAAAAAGACAAGTCTGCTCTGATTGGCTTGCGAGAAAAATATGTTGCACCTTTGCAAAAGTAGCTCTCAAGCTGTGGGCGGTATATTCTAATGAGCCTGCATGTGACTATAAAGGAAGGGGAGACGAATCTGAATGACTTCTTGAAAAAAGTACAATACGTCTCTCACAAATATAGTGGAGTGGAAGTATACAGTGAAATATTCAAGTTAAGTGCAGTACTTGAGTAAATGTAATTAATTCAATTTTCACCACTGTTCCATGATAACGCATGTAAATGCTTCATTAATGGTCGATATGTTGTAAATATGGGATTAGATTAAATAAATAAAACTTAACATGTAGTGAATTTTATGTGTCAATACATAATCATTCCTTTGTTATTATATGCTGTGTTATTATTTGTTTTATTATTTTGAAGCTAGCGTTGGTAGTGTTCAAAAACATTTCTGATATATTTGTTGAAGTTCTCTTTATACCCCGACAGCAATCAATAAATCAAATGCTCTGACAAAAGAAAATTAAAAAATCTGGTATTTGTGGCTGTTGCAGGACTGTAATAAACCCATCCAATCATTTAATTTGTCCTGATTGAAACTATTGGATGGGCTACCTGCCTGGCTGCCCGTGCACTCATTGCACATTACTGGAGTCTTCCACAAGCTGCTAGCTCGACAGCTGTGAGTGTGAACAAAAGCCGTGTTCGTTGTTTACGCTCATTATGATTATGATTTTGGAGGAGTGGCTTTGGAGGGAGGCCTGAAGGGATGGATGGTCTGTGTTGCTGACTTGGCGACTTTCTCACTTGATTTAGTGACTTTTGGAACTAGTGCTGCCAGATACTTTAATTGGAAAAGAGTTGGCAACACTGATCTGGGTTTTTCGGTTCATTTTTAAAATCAATTGTACTTGTTACTGTGCTGTATGCAGAGTTCTTCCTGTGTTAGTTTGAGGCCTTATTTTGGTCCACCATGTTTCTCATGGTTCACAGCTTGTGGTTTCACCTCCGGTTCTTTCGTGCAGACAGAAATTCCCTGCTACATCCTGATGTCCGGCTCAGTGATCCAGCTGTGACTCTCGCAGCAGAACATGGTGTCTGTGTCGTCTCCTCCTGTCGGGGCCAGGGAGACGGGGAGTTTGTGTGTTGTTCGGTGTGTTGTCCACCTTGACTCGG
>CAKALG010041678.1:2053-20225 GCA_916700815.1 Helicolenus hilgendorfi
CCCTGAACATGAACGCAGAAGCTGATTTAAAGGTCCCATATTGTAAAAAGTGAGATTTTCATGTCTTTTTTCATTAGAAAGCAGGTTTAAGTGCTATATAGGAATGCTAATTTTGAAAAAAATTCTTAACCAATAACCGACACTCGTTAACCGATTATTAACCGTTAACTGACAAGACTTGTGCCTCCTATGCAGCAGTGCGCCAGCTGCAGTGTATGAGCTCAACAGACAACTGAGTCCCCAGTTCACCGCAATGGGAGCGTTAACTTAGCAGATAGATAACTTAGATGCTGTGTGTAGTGTCACGGACATGCAGCCACTTTCCCATTAAAGGTTTCCACTGTATATTTAGTTTAGTTTAGCAGGTTGTCAGCTGTGTATCTGCCCGGCGTAACGATACTCTGTCTACAGGGATTAACGATAGCGATTGTCCTACAGTGTGTGTGTTTGTGCTATATTAGCAGCTGTAGCTCTGCTGGTAGCTTCGTGCTCAACGTAGTCACACACATACACGTGTGTGTGCGTGGTGTTATAGCTGTGAACGTAGTTGTAGCAGACAGTGAGTGTACACTTTATTTGTCGGTGAATAAATGCTAAGAGGCTACAACTCCTCCGCTCAAGCGAGCTCAAGAACCGAACCCACTTCCCGTATCTTCAACTCCGGCTCAGACTGCTTTAAGGTGGACCAGTTTTTCTCCTTAAAGTGACGAGTTTTACTCAGCTTTTTAATGAATTTCTTTTAACCGTTCGGTTAAAATGCTTAATGTCGGTTAACGGTTAAACGGTTAATTATGAACTTCCCTAGTGCTATATAAATACGTATGTGAATCGAAACGCTCAATCCACGGAGAAATACACTCAGCCTTTATTCAGAACCTCTATTTAAAACAAGCTGTCAGGATTTCTGTAATTTTGTGATGTCACAAATCTACAATATTTAGACCATTTCACAGTTTTAAATGTAAACTTTCTAAATGTGTCCCAGTTGCAGCATATGTGAATGACATCAGCTGACACGAAGTAAACATGGACCCATGCTGTTACCTAGAAATGCAATTCAGTTGCAATTCCGCGTCTTAGACAGAGGGGTAAATACAGGTATATTCAGACAGACAGTATGAGGAAAATAAAGGTTTTTTGAACATTACAGCATAGAAACATGTTCTAGTAGAGACAGAAAATATAAGTATGAACCTGAAAATGAGCACGATATGAGACCTTTCAGATAACGGGATCCAAGAGGATGCAATGTGCGATTACCAGACCTTTTCCTGTAGTGGTAAATAGCTAGTAGTACGATAAGCTAGAGTTTGTGTGTGTGTTTATGTTGGAGAGTGTCTTTATGAGTGAGGTCAGAAGGCACTGGAGCTCATGTGATGGCATCTGTCCCCACGGTGATTGAGAACAGAGCCCGTAGATATCGGTGGTTGCAGTGATAATGTCTCCATGGTAACACTGTTGTTTTGGAGCGCATGAGGACATCAACATGAGTTGAGAAGAGAGAGCTGATTTTGTACTGACTCCTATCTCAGGGTACTCGCGGGGTCTTAAAAGTATTAAGTAATAAAAACAAAAAATATGCTCAAATCATAACATGGCAAACTGCAGCCCAACAGGCAACAACAGCTGTCAGTGTGTCAGTGTGCTGACTTGACTATGACTTGCCCCAAAAGAGCATGTGATTATCATAAAGTGGGCATGTCTGTAAAGGGGAGACTCGTGGGTACCCATAGAACCCATTTACTTTCACATATCTGGAGGTCAGAGGTCAAGGCGGAAGAGAGCTGCTCACGACCATAGATATGCATACGCTCGCGACCGACACAACACGGTTTGAGAGAAGGAGAGAGAAATGGAGAGTGCTGAGAGAAAGAAATACTCGAGCAGGGCAAAAATGAATGAATCAATAAAAACTGATGAATATAAGCCTCGTTTATACCAGAAGTTCACACCAGAGGGGCAAATTATTCAGTTTCCTTTCCTGAGAATTAAAAGTAAAATTAAAAGTAGGCCTATTTAACATAAAAATGCTTTTGCAGTGTACTTATTATTTTGATATTTTCATTTTTTTAAAAGTCACCAGAATGCAGGGGGAGGACCCCAAGACCCCCCGCTTTGGTTTTGAAATCCTCCCTTTTTTTAAGGTCTCAAGGTTGGCATGTATGACAAAATATTTCACATGATACAACAGTATAACAGCACAGGGAATAAAATTACAACAACTGTTGTATCTGCAGTCTTTAGGGACGTTGATGAGAAAGCAAACAAATAGTCCTTGCTTTCTTCATTCATGAAGTGTTTACTTTGTGCAGATGTGTGTGATCTGATGTGGTTTACACTTTTTTTTTTGAGCTGGGCTTCTTGCCAGTTGGAGGCCTTTGCTCTCCCTGTTGCATTACTCCGACACGTTTGAGGCTCGTGCGCTCTCCTACAGAGACCCACAGTGCAAACTGCTGCCTGGTCCTCCACACTCCAGACCAAAACCACAGGCAGGATGACTGTGGCTTCAATGGTCAGAGAAAGCAGAGGGTCCACAAAAACAAAACTTCAACACTGAGACACTGTTATAAATACACCAGTTCACCTCTACGGAGCAGAATAAACAAAAATACAGACTTACACACCTTGGATTCAAATCCTGTCTGGTCTCTTTAAACAAGTGTTTTATCCAAACTTTTAGCGAGAGAAATGGTGGAAAACCCAAAATGGAGGCCCTGGCTGAGGTTTCAGAGGGACATGACCATACAGAGCTGTAATTACATGTGCTGTAATGCTCTGTGGATCACGCTGGTGCAGAGACGCATAAGAGTCCTTGTAAAAAAACACAGCCTTTTCCACAAACCGAGACCAGAAAACATAGCTTTGCATTGTAAACTCTCACAGTAAGGACACAGACGAAAAACCTCTCAGTCCACAACATTAGAAGGCTGCAGCTCGTATAAGAAACACAAGTTGTGTTTCAAAATCATTCACACCATTTTAAGTTAGTTATTTGTTGCATTAACCATCTGTGTCCACAGTGTGGCTTTATCACATAGTGACAGGATAATAAACCCAACCGGTCGAGGCAGATGGCCGCCCACCCAGAGCCGGGTTCTGCCCCGAGGTTTCTACCCGTTAAAGGGGAGTTTATTTCTTGCCATTGTCGTATAACAATGCATGCTCATGGGGGATCTCTTGTTGGGTCTAAATTATAGTACGGTACTTGAGATAACTTCTGTTATGATTTGACGCTCCATAAAAATAAATGTAATGTTCAAACTTGTGAATGTCACTTATACTGTGATTATAGCAGCAAATTAGCTTTTGACACGGGGGGGTCTTTGTGACCTGGTAGGTAGACAAACCATGAAAGTGAAATGGTTATACTCACTTTGTAAAAGCGGAACATAAAAGGGAGCCAGATTCAGACTTAAAACGAGCCTCTTTACTGGTCATACTAAGCTTCATGTTCAAGTGAAGCAGATTCCTCCTCGTTCCCTTAATGACAAAAACACTTGTTTCAAAGTGATATCAAACTACAGAAATGTATCATATTGCATGAATGTGATATTTATTTTTTTATTCTGCCTTTATTTAACCAGGTTTGTTCCTTTGAGAACAAAGCTCTCTTTATCAAGGGAGACCTGGCCAAGAATAGCAGCAACACATTTCACATAAAAGCACATAGATTTGAGTAACATTGAAATTTATCAGATGAAACTCGTCCAGGGTTAGTATATTTTGAAACTTAAGATCAGTCGGTAGATTGCTCCATGCAGTGTGTTGAGATAATCTAAAAGCTTTCTTTCCAATTTCACTTCTGTTTTCGGGAACAACCAAAATTCAAGAAGTCCTGCGACAAGGAGATTATCATTTTCATAATTCAAATTTAAAAGAAAAGATAAGTAAGTAGGAATTTGACCAAGAATAGCTTTGTATATAAAAACATACCGGTGACTGAGCCCACGTGTACATAAAGCAGGCCAGTTCACTTTTGAGTATAAAAAACACAGTGGTGACTAAGAGATCCACAGTTTGTAATAAATCTCAGAGCCCTGTGATGCACGCTATCCAGCATGTGAAGACAGTGAGCAGAGACATTCATGTACAACACATGACCATAATCAATAACATAAAAAGGTAGACTACACTAATTTCTGTTTCACACCATAAGAAAAACAAGACTTGTTTATAAAGTAAAATCTAAGTAAAAGCTGAGAGCGATTGTAGTGAAACACATAAGTACTTAATTAAATCATTCCGATTTTTTACAACAACTAAATAGCACTTAACAACAAAGTACAGTAGTTTTGCAGGTGTTTTGGCATAAATGAAAGTATTCGACAAATAAAAATGTTCAGATGAGGGGAATCACCAAAGCGACATCAATGCTCTCTGCATTTATGGCAATCCGTCTAATAGTTTTTGAAACATTTCACTTTAAACCACAAATGTCAACCACATGGTGGCGCTAGAGGAAACGTCGGGATCACCAAAATCAAAACGCTACATTATCTGGGAACCATGAATGTTTAAAGGAACAGTACATTACATTTAGGGGGTCTATTGGCAGAAATGGAATATGATATTAATATTAGGGGTGTCCTCGACCAAATCAATTCTTAGTCGACTAACACTCGTATGATTTTGTTGACTAATCGATTAGTTGATTTAATCGACAGATCTGTGAAACTGAGTTTCTTCACAAAGAGTCACACAAAAGCACTACTTTAAATCTTGTGTTTACCAGAGATGTGCTCATAAGTTTCTTGGAAATAAGTCATTCAGCATGAAAAAAAAGCATAAAACAATAATTAATCAACTAAAGAAATCTTAGTCGACTAACACCAAAGCAACCGATTAGTCGACTAATCGACTAAGAAGGGGCAGCCCTAATTAATAAGTATGTTTTCTTTAGTGTATAATCGCCTGAAAATAATAAACGTTGTGTTTCCGTTACCTTAGAATGAGCCGTTTATATCTATATGGAGCCGACTGTCATGTTTTTACAGTAGCCCAGAACGGAAAAACCAAACGCTGGCACTAGATATAGGGCAGTTAGCGTTTTCACATTTTCGCATCGGCCACCGTAGTTCTCCTACACGCTTGGCACACGGGAGAACCTCACCACTAGATGCCACCAGATCCTACACAAAGCACCTTTACTTTTCATAGCTACCCGTCCCGCAGATGCTGAGATATTTCACTGAATAAGTCAAAAATGTGACCTTCTGGTGCCAATAAGTGAAAAGCCAGTAGATCATCAAAGTCATTCATCGTCTGGGCACCATGAATGTTTTTTTCACCATGAATGAATTTCAGAGATATTTCAGTCAAAGCGGTGGATCGACCAACGGACATTACCATCCCTAGAGCCGCTCTGCTAACGTGACTAAAAATAGGAGCCAAGTTGTAATGAACTGCATGTATCCTTGAATGAAAAACATATTGACGACATAATCCTTCGAACTTGGCTGAATCATGTTGTAACTATTTGTAAAAGATCTCTGGCATAATGATTCTATAAGCAGGATATTTCTAATGGCTGCAACGCTTGATGATCAGTTGGAATGTCCTTTGTGCTATTGTTTCAGCATGTATCACAGACCAGTTGTTGATTCAGACACACACTTCCTCCTTGTCTCTTCCTGTGCTTCACTGTCAAACTAATTCTCCGCTGCCAGTCAGGAAGCTCTCTGCTCGCTGGCTGGGGATGTTTGTGTGAGTCAAGTTATGCTCTTGAATTTGCAATGTTATTGTATGACCTTATGATGAGGCCATGATGCTGTTTTATTACTTCCTCATCTCAAAATGAGTTAATAGTAATGGTATGAAAAAATATTGTATATGGCAGGTTGAGAATGGCTCACTTTTAGGGCGATTGTTTTAATAATCAATTCATTTGCAGATGATTTTCTTCGGTTAATCGTTTGGCCAGTAAAACTTGAGAAAACAGTGAAAATCACAATATCCTAGAGTCCAAGGTGACATAATCAAATATTTTGTTTTGTCCATCTAAGTTTTTGCTTGAGAAATGACTTTTTTAATGATTTCTGTCAGTCAACTAATCGATTAATAGACCACTCAATGCAGCTCTACTCCCATTAAACTCACCTCAGTCTAACCTAGGAATTAGTTCATTTGTGTGTTAGGGGGCAAAGGGCGGCTGTAGCTCATCGGGTAGGTTGTGCTTTAAACGCAAGGTTGGCGGTTTGATTCTCGATTCCTACCGTCTGCATGTCAAAGTGTCCTTGAGCAAGACATCGAGCCCCAAATTTCTCCCCGGGTGCTTCACAGCAGCCCACTGCTCCTAAAAAATGCTCAGGATGGGTTAAATGAAGAGTTCAAATGCTGTTTTTGCACCTGTATTTATATGACTAATGTAATAAAGTTTAAGTTTTTTAAGTGTTTTGGATCATTTACAAAACAATTATGGCTGCAACTACTGATTATTTTAAATATCAATTAAATCTGCCGATAGTTCTCTCAATTAATCAGTTAATTGTTTGGCATATAAAACATCATAAAACAGTGACCAAGAAAACAGTAAATTCCCCCATATGACAACCTGGAACCATTAATATTTGAAGTTTGTGATTAAAAATTGATTTAAATTATTAATTGATTATCAAAATAGTTGCAGATTCATTTTCTAGTCAGTTGACTAATCGATTAACGGACAACTCGTTGCAGAACTCCCCTCAATTTAACCCAAGAAGAAATGTGTCAAAAAGTGGATGTTCTGGAGGATCTTGTACGTACGGTATGTTATTGATTTGCTAATCTTGGCATTGTGAATGTCTTTTGCATTATTGCAAGTAAAAATATAAACAAATTGTTTGTTCTTCCAGAGATGTATCTTTATCTTCACCCTGCACAGTTGAACAACACATCTAAACGTTATTGTGTGCTGTACAGTAACAAACCTTAAAAAAATAATCTAAGTTCTTTAACAGTTTTTGTATGAGAAAAAAAAACATAAGAGCTGCAGCTTTAATATGTTTTAGTCCTAATTCTTTATCAGAGCATCATCCTCATGCTCATTTTCCCACCATAGCCAGCTAACTTCTTTAATAATAATGTCTTTCTCTTTGCTTAATATCCTCTTAAAAACAAATCATTTCTGTCCTCTTTCGGGTCAGAAAGTTGTGGGAAACGCTGCTTTAAAAAAAGATTTATAAGGAACTTTAGTCACTGTGTCTTTAGCCGATCTTCCCATGATAAAACTATACAAAGGCCAACGCTTATTCATTCATATTTATTAGTACACACAGTTCCCTCAACATATACAGAACAGGCCACGAGGTTAAGAGCCTTTAAAATCTTCAGAGGAGCTTATAAAAACAGGAACAGCATCTGCTGAACTCTTGCAACAATCATGTTAGTTTCTCTGAGCAAAATAAATCTTTAAGAGAAAAAAGTCAGTAATTATATTAAGCAAACGAGTATTGAAATGGGTGCCAGACCACATTTTTGCAGTCTTTGTTTGGTCCTTTCTCTTGGACATGTATTGATCTTGGTCAGTATTGGACTTTGTCTTAAGTGCTCCCAAATTACAATAGCATATGGGGCCAGTGCATTGGTATTTAATCTATTTCCTACCCATGCATGCAAACCTGTAGAAACCTCTGTATGCAATGAGTTTGTGTAGAGTGATAGGCAGCTAGATTAGCATCTCTGTTCAGGCTGAAGAAACCCCAAATCATTATTTTTTTTACGATTGGAAACTGTTCATGCTGCAACTGTTACTGTGGTTTATTCTCTGTCTTCTTTTATTTGTTTTCTTCAGTCGTCAGAATAGCTCAAATCGACTCTAGTAATTGTGGTTTGGTCTCATATTGATCTCGAAACTGTCATGGACTCTACTTGGATCTGATTTTAAAGTTGACACGGTTGCAGCTTGCACTGAAAGTTTGTACTGTTGAATAGCCAGGGGCATAGACGGATTACTGAATGGGCCTACTGGGCACAGGCCCAACAGGTTAGTGGGCAAAATGTCTATCAAGAGATGCAAAACGACCAAAAAATACACGCAAAACATCTACAAAGAGATCTAAAACGACCAAAAAGAGACACAAAACGTCTACAAACAGATGCAAAATGACCGAAAAGAAGCCCTGTGATAGTCTGGCGACCTATCCAGGGTATATCCCGCCTTCACCCATTGTCAGCTGGGGTTTACTCCAGCCTCCCTACGACTCTGAATAGAATAAGTGGTTACAGATAATGGATAGATGGACGGATGACTAAAAGGAGACCCAAAACAACCAAAAAGAGACGCAAAATGTCTACAAAGAGATGCAAAATGACGGGAAATATGTCTCTTTGAATATGTGGCTCTTGTTCTTATGTAGGAGGGGTGGGGGCCCTTTACATGCCTGTGCCCAGGGGCCCGTTGTCTCATAATCCGTCCATGGCCGGCGGGGGGGGACTTAATATTAAAAACACATCAATGAGCTACACTGTTGCACTGGGTGACATGTTCCTTTAGGATGATGAACACGAGCACTGTAGTTTATTTAGGGTGAATCGATCCCACATACACTGTCCTGCTGCTGTAAATCCTCTAGCATATCAAATGTGTATTAATCAGCGGCTGAAAAATGCTCATTTACCCCTATTTGAGTAACATTTGCTAAAAACTGAAATACCCAGCTGTTTTTGTTTTATTTTTAATTACTGGGCTTTTTTTTGTTTTAAAGGTAGTTGTTTATGTCTTCAGTAGGAAGCAGTGGGCTTGGGGGCACAGACCGAGAAGTCTGACAGTATTTAGAGACATTGTTGGTTTTGGTGTTTTCATATTTGTTGACAAAAGGAAAAATATAGAACACCAGACTCATCCTTCAAATCTGAGACGTAGAGAATCATTTAGTCACACCGTGATTATATATTGACTGTCACTGGTGCAGAGACTCATATGCAGTATATTAATGACTCTAGGGTGTCATATATGCATTATGCACATCTGGATGTACTTCCAGTGTGGTGACGTATGCAAAAACAATCTGATCACCGGCGTGCACGTCTCCAATCGCCTGTTTGACTTGTAGTTTCTTACGAGGGGAAACAGGTGATCACACTGCAGCCACTAAAGGGAAACGCTGAACCACTGCAGGCAGCCAAAAACTGCCAAGTCATCACAAAACCCTGTATCGAACATTAACATAAACACAGATGTGCACACACAGACCATGCCTGTTCCATGTACCTCAACACACACACACACACACACACACACACTCACACACACACACTCACACACACACACACACACACACACTCACACACACACACTCACACACACACACACACACACACACACACACACACACACACACACACACACACAGAGGCACCCTTCTCTCTTTTCTTTCCATTACGACCTTTGTTTTTTGACTCAAGACCGTGCAGATTGCTTACTCTTGTGGGTTTAACCCTCGTGGTGGGGGAGCTGCTGTCAAGGTGTGAAATCGAACCCCATCTGCTTTGGAAAAACCCACCACGAGCACAGAAGCTGCACGTCTGCAAAACCCAATTACAAACTTATTTTAAATAGGGCTGTCAATCGATTCAAATATTTAATCACGATTAATTGCATTATTGTCCCATAGTTAATCGCGATTAATCGCAATTCAATCTCACATTTTTGTATCTGTTCAAAATTTACCTTAAAGGGAGATTTGTCTTGTATTTAATACTCTTATCAACATGGGAGTGGGCAAATATGCTGCTTTATGCAAATGTATGTATATATTTATTATTGGAAATCAATTAACAACAAAACAATGAAAAATATTGTCCAGAAACCCTCACAGGTACTACATTTAGCATAAACAATATGCTCAAATCATAAAATGGCAAACTGCAGCCCAACAGGCAACAACAGCTGTCAGTGTGTCAGTGTGCTGACTTGACTATGACTTGCCCCCAAACTGCATGTTATTATATTATTATTATATTATTATAAAGTGGGCATGTCTGTAAAGGGGAGACTCGTGGGTACCCATAGAGCCCATTTTTAGGTCAAGGGACCCCTTTGAAAACGGCCATGACAGTTTTTTCTTGCCAAACGTTAACACAAGTTTTTAAATCCCTAATTTTAAATAATTGATGCTGCACTTAGTTTAGAATTGTCTTTTCTGAATCAAACAAGGTCTACTGTATAAAAACAATTCAGTGTTTTGTTGATATTTTGTAAAATATGAGCTTCCTGTGGGGTCTATGGCGACTGACAGATTATGATAATCCCTTGTGAATGTCTGCGGCGTCTGAGTAACATCACAGGAAGCATCATTCTTTACTGAGACACGATGTTTTAGAGCGACATACTTCATTCTGCGGATAACGTTCCCATGCAGCAGCTTTAATGCAAGACTTTGAGTCACGGTTGTATGAAAGAGAGAGAGAGAGAGAGAGAGAGAGAGAGAGCAATTTACGGTAACAGACTTTAACCACGCCACATCTGGTTTAGATTAAGACAACACTTCTAATGTGACTGGATGTCAGCTTTCTTTTTCTCTCTTTGCAGCTGCTACGATGCAGCGAGCTGGGAACCATTGGAGCTGGTGTGGCCATATTTTTTCTGTCGTTGTTGATGATATTCTTCTGCCCCTTGTTTCCTGCATTAATTTATGTCTTGTACAAGGAAAAATAATGGATGATTTACCAAAGTGTTGTTGCCTGTAGGGTGGTACAGCCATTATGCAAGGAGAGCCAGAGCTGCACACTGGGAGACAGATGTGCATTTTCAATTACTGCCATGCGGTCAAGCGTCTGCAGTAACTGAGGTACTTAGATAACCAGGAAAGGCTTCAGCAGCAGCAGCAGAGTAGCATCAAGGCAGTTAGAGTTCACCAGAATAGTTATCAGTTATTATCTCTATTGGCTTTCCTTCTCTATCTCTATTTCCAGGAAGTCCAGTCTGAGCCAGTAAATTCCTAAAAGTTAAACCCCGTTGATTTACAGGCTATACCTCACGCACATGGTGTGCTGCCTTTCTGGAGGACAAGGTGGAAACCTGCAACTTATTACAGTGATCATTTTATTTCTTTTTAGCCCAAAAAGCTCCTTGTCCCTCTCTCCCTCCCTCCCTCCCTCCAGATGGGCCTCATCCTGCAAGCATCTGGAAGTTAAAGCCTTATTTTCTTCACTCAAAAAACTTCAGCCACGTGTGCTACCCTGAAGGTGAACCCTGGGAGATGTTCCTTTACTTAGTCTTATCCCTCCATGCTTTTCCCAGCAGTGTCACTAGACTGAAACAGTTTCAAACCCCACAGGTGGCGCCATTAATTCACCTTGTTGGACGGCCTCGTGGCTAAAGACAGATGAAAGTAGGCGCTGCAGAATGTGCTCGAGGTAATTGAAAGCCCTGGCATGGTCCTCTGTATTGTGCAACACGTTAGTCTCTAGGGGCTTTTTGGTAGGACACCTGCATGTGTGTCCAACACAACAGGAAGACAGGGCGGGCAAAGAGGAGACAAGAGCCAGATACCAGCCACCACACGGGACATCCTGGGCAACATCGTGGGAGGGCAAACACTGTTGATGGTCGGAGGGAGAGGGTCCAGGGGCCTGTCATCTTGTTTGGGTATGATGTTCCATCCCAAGGAAACCAAGTGGAGGGGAAACTGTTAACGCTTTCCTTTTTCTGGACGCCCAGAGGCAAAGAGAAGCAGCGGGAATCACAGCAGGTCTTCTGTGAGTCATGGAGGAATATATATATATATTTTTTTATCTCGGTGAGGCTTCTCCCAGCTTTTTAAAAAGTACTGCAAATTAGTTTTTACCAGTTTATGAGCAAGTAAGCAATTTTGTTGTTAACACATTGCAAAAGCAAGTTACCACAGAGTATCTTGTCAGCACTTTATTGACAATGTCTTTTGAAGCGAACATGCTTTTCTCATTACTCTTTAATTGAGTACAACTCCCTGGTTCATTATCATCTGTCTCCAACCAATAATTTCATCTCTTCAGCCTTCTGTTTTCAACAAAATCAGACCCTGTCCCCACAGTCCCTCAGGTCCATGCTCTCTCCTCTGTCTTCAATCATCTTTGCACCAGACGGCGGCACCAGGGGAGTGAAAACTGGGACAAACAATAGGAAGCCGATAGGAAACATCGTGCATGTACATCCAGGTCTGCATCTCAACACTCTCTTCCTCTGACATGTAAACAGAAGAGAGTTGGGAATAAAATCAGGCGCGTAAAAGGAAAAGTCCTTGAACGATGCCATCCGACCTATACTGGCTCACACTTTTTTTCCAAACCTTTTTGGCTTCTGTGCCCATTTTCACAAAGTATCCTTTTTTTCCCAAACAGAGCTGGTGTTGTTTTGAGTAATGTGGACGCTGACAAATAGTGAAAATCTGTCATTCTGCCTTTCCTGAGTCTAGGTTTGTCTTTCAGAAGTGGCCTGGAAAATGGAACACAAAAAGAGAAAATAAGTCCTCTCATAAAATGCAAGATGGACGACTGCGAGAGTCATAGCTTAACGCAGCTGGTGGAGTGGATCTGGGTATAAGCTCAAGAAAAACATCAAGAGGTCTAGCAGTTCATGTCCGCACGGTGCCAAGCATGACACAAAGGCCATTTGTTTTTCTCATGCAACGCTCACATCTTGCATGGTAAACTCATGATATTTTATCTCGTAAATGACTAAATAAACATTCAGCGCTCCATCAGCACAACTAATTTCACTGAAAACAAACAAAAACATAAACGTAACACCATTTTCATTACATATGAAAACAAAAAGCGAGAAGCCCCTTGGGCCTTGAATTCGGTGCTGTATATCCTCTAATTCTGCATCTCAGGTTTCACTTGGTTCCAGTCATCCTGCATAGACACCACAGCGAGACATAGACACCAATGAAAGCCCCTGAAATCTTAATGAACAATGTCTCCACTGCTGCTCCACCCACCACCCCAAACACCACCCACCAACCACCAACATAAGCAACTTCAGGAAAGACCCTCACCACAGTACAAGTAGTCTGTGGTCACTTCATCAAGCCGCCGTTGGCTCCTCCTCCTGTTCCAGCCCCAAACCCCCCGACCTCGGCTTTTTATGATTGGTTATTTGAGCCAGAGCCCAATGAAACTGTACATGTTCCACGGCCAGAGCAGAGCGAGCGACCCAAAACCCTCCGAGCTGGAGGGCTGCAGTCGAATCTGCTCCAAATTACTTGCACGGCTGCAGAGCACATGGGGTTGAAAGGCTTATATAAGCCTGTGGTAGGAATATTCAACCCGTGTCACCTTCTTTTGAATTCCCTGTGCTCTTTTTCTTTTTCATCACGACTATTTATGCATCAAAAATAGAAGCTCGGGGAATAGACAAAGGTCATTTTTTACATCTTATTAACTTTCATAAGGAAAGCTTGTCACTAATGTATAAAAAGTATGGGGTGTTTAAACAGAATTTCCAGTGACATGCAACATTTTATACATAAATAAAAATCTGTGTAAAAAAATCAACACGCAACATAAGGAAAAAGAGTGCCACCCAGTGCCACCCACATGATTGAAAAATGGAATGCAAAAACACTACACCAATGACGGTTTAGCACCAAAGGACACCACAACTAAAAGAAAACAAAAGAAACAAACAAGACTAAAGATGCTCTCAGACAGTGAGGGGTCTTTGCTGTGGCTGCCGTAAGGCAACTTCTGACCGCTTCTACATCCCCCAGCTACCTCCAATACTACTCTACAGTATACCACACACGACAGGCTGCTGCTATCCACCTGCCAGAATCTCATCATGCAGTTAAATAGATCCGGGTGTAGCTTAAAATAGAGGAACTGGTTTGCAACAGGTCAGTTAAACACAAAATATGTCATTTCTGCTGCTAGGGAGCTCTTAATCAAAACAATAACAAAAGGAGTAGGTTGATGATGTCTTGAAGTAGTGTGGGATCATGGGAGTCTATTCACGTTATGTAATTTCATTCTAATGAAATAGCTGCAGTAACGATGATATATATCGTAACGATATAACGTAACGATAATTTGCTAACTTACCATTAGATGAGTCGACTACCCATACAGCTAATGTTACTGTAACGTTAGCTAACGTTATGTGGTGAATTTCATCCAGCGCTGTGAACCGTGGTCAAAACAATCAGTGTTGAACTTTGTTGTAATGTTATAACGTTACCGTGCACATTAGCTTGGTGGCTTCAGAAAACGGCGATGAATAATAGTGCTCCATCACGAGTGTCCAAAAAAAACCCTACTGTAAACAATAGGGCGGCTAGCTACATAGCTGTATTGCCGGCTTCCTTCCTCGCTCTCTAACGTATCATCCGGTGTTTCCACAGAAATAACAGGAACTAGATGGGGCAACGTGGAGTTGTCGTCATTGACAAGCGACAAAATGAAAAGGTCCGTTACCATTAAAAAAACTGAGGATTTCTCTGGGTTTGAACATTGTTGAAAACATTTGGGATAATGTAAGTAAACTACTAAAAAATATATATAATAGAGGCAAACAAACACAGGACTTTGCGTGTTTATGTCCCAAAGTGTTGTTGAGTACGTTGTTTCTGTACATATTTTACTTTGTCTATGTACTTATTTTAAGCCCAATGACGTTTTTCCTACACCTACAGTAAGTGTGTGGTTTTGTTGCCTAAACCTAACTGCGGCTGTCACTGTAGTTTTGTTGCGTGGCGTACAAAAAGCAAATGACGAAAAGGATGAAATGCGTTCTCATGACACGCGGAATGTCCTGTCTATTTATATGCCTTCCCATGACATCGGGTTGTGGATGTATGCCTATAATAAGAACTGGATATGGCGCCACCGCTTAGCCTTGCTTACAATTTTGCCCAAACCATCTAGTAGATGTTGAGATATTTCACTGGATTAGTGAAAACTTTGACCTGCTGGTGGCGCTAAATGAAAAATCTGGAGATCACCAAAGTCAGTCGGCTTCATCCTCTGGGGACCATGAATGTCTGTACAAACAAGTCATAGCCATCCATTAAATAGATATATTGAGATATTTCAGTCCATAGAGCCGAGCCTCTCTCCAAGCTGATCTCTGCAAGAGTTTTGCAGATTACCATTTAAAAGTACACAGGTAATTCTATAGCACAGAGTCCATGCTTCAAAGGATAAGACAACACTGTGATCTCACTTAAATAACACATGACTGTGTGGCCATCGTGTATAAACTTGTCAAGAAAAATCGTGGCCTTCAAGAGACAACATGCAGAGACTGTGGGTGAACTGTATGGTGGTACAATAAATTTTAAAAAGTCCAGGCACTGAGGGATCAAATTAACACTAATGCCTCTTACCTCAGTTCTACTTTTTTCCTATTTCTATCTCTTTGTGTCTCTGGCCAGTGTCATCTCCAACCAAAACATATCCAGTAGCTCTCCGGAGCCCTGAGTCCTCTCCTGGACAAACAGATGGTAAGTGAGCCAGATCTCCAGCTGTCAGACTAGAGACGGGTTTATGGTTCGACCAGACAAAAGAAAATGGGTCACCATTACACCACTGATAGCTGAAACAGTCTGGAGGAAGGCAGGGGGAGATGCTATTTTCTACTAATAATGATCTCATATGAAGACACTGAGGAAAAGCAAAGATGGTTTCAGGGTTGACAGTTGAGTTACTTCTCGCAGGCAGAATTCGACTCAGGAAACCAATAAATGTGAATAATGGCGCTTTTATAAATGGCACAGTGCTTTTAGGAATACTTGGACAAGGACAAAGGAAAGTTCAGTCTGCAGTCAGAGAGACTTCCTGGCGATGTTTGGTTGCCAGAGCAGATGTGAGGTCAGGAGACCAAACCAGGTGCCTGAGATTTACTCTGATATTAATCATATCTTGCCTTCCTTCACAGATGTTTTTATGCCCTAAATGGTGCCAGGGTCTCTTTAATCAAAAGCCTTCATTCATAAGTCACAGACAATAAGTGTTAAAGTGCAAAAATGCTGAATTCACGGGGTGATTTTACAGCTCCACTGAGGAAAAGAAATGAGGGGTTTGTTTCCAAAACAGTATGCTTCGATGTGCAGAAGTTTATCATTTTATAGCTCTAAACTGACAGAGGACCAGGGCTGTAAACGTGTTAGTCAATTTGTCAACAACCTCTTGATGTGCAGCAGTTTATCATTTTATAGCCTCTAAACTTAGAGAGGATCAAGGCTGTAAAAGTTAGAGCTGCCCCGTCTAAGGCGATTAATCCGCCGTTTTGGTCTTAGTTGGTTAAGATTTCTTCAGTCGATTAGTCATTTTTTTATACTTTTTTTCCCCAAGAAACCCATGAGCACATCTCTGGTAAACACAGAGACAGAGATTTAAAGTGGCTCTTTTCAGTGATTCTTTGTGGAGAAACTCAGTTTCACAGTTTAAATCAACTAATCGATTAGTCAACAAAATCATGTGTTGGTCGACTAAGAATTTCTTTGGTCAAGGACAGCCCTTATTAAAGAGTTGCAGCCCAGTCGCACTGCAGTTTGTGAAATAGTCAAGAAATTTAATGCATTGATAAGTGTACATAGACAAGAATATCAATTTTTTTCGTGATGGTCAGCACAAAATCAATTTGTATGTAATCCATGTAATTGTGGCGTAGGGAGGAGGACGGGGTGGATATATGGGTCAAAACATACCGGACTCTCGGCCAGGTGATTGGTGTGCGTGTCTCGTGTGAAACCAGAAGTCAAATTTGATTTATTTGTCACATAATTTCCGTACTTATGTTACAGCACTTCCAGTGTTATTTTAACCCAATCTGCGACCTAAACTTAACTAAGTAGTGTTATTTAGAAAAGACTGGAGCGGAAATTGACACGCGTGTCATGTGTTGCTGGACATTCGTAGGAAAACGCACAAATAATGCGTTGTTGAAAATCAGGAAAAAAAGGGAAATTTGTGTCTATGTACACGAATCAAATAGATTAAATTTTGTGACTATTTCAGAAGCTGCCATAAGACTGTGCTGCCATTCGTCAACAAGTGACTATGAACAACCTGGTGACGTGCAGGAGTTTGTGTTAAATGTGGTGCTTTTTTTCATTTTGGAATTCTGCATCTCTAAAAAACAATCAGTCAAAATGAGGACACAATCAGTTTATGAAAGCATCATATTCCCGTTTATAAGTGGACCTTTATATAGCAGAGACTTGTTCATAACCATTATTGTTTTTCAGTGTCACACACTCGTACATATATGCACATGCATGACAGCATCAACAACTCACAGGAGTCTCTCTACATCTGCAGAGAAAAAGAAAAACACTCCATCTCCATCTGCTCCACCTGATTAACTTCACTGACAGGACATGAAAGTTGAGTCACGCCATCACACACACAGGATGTCGCACAGTTGTTTGGGCTGCAGCCACCTCGCTGCCACGTTTCATTGGCTTGAGTCACGGGTCACACAGACCGAGAGATGAAGAAGTTGGATTAAGAGTAAACGACTTAATAAAAATCAAACACAACAGAGGAAGAGGAGGAGGAGGAGGAGGTGGGCATTGAGGAAACAGCAGACCTACTCCCAGTCAGTCACTTCCTCTGTAATGAATCGATAGAGGAGACATGCCAGAGGAGCACAGCTTTTCTGAGTCACGCTCTCTTGATAGTAGCTGGAGGAGTTATCAAAGCAGAGCCAGAGATGCCAAAAAACTCAGTCAGCCAGGGAAAGTAAAGCAAGTGCACGAAGCAGTGACACAATGCTGGGAGTTCACTTCAACAAGCTGTTTTAATTCTCTCACTGATACGATAAGTGTCGGCTGTTAAGTCTTTGTGTGTTGACTAATAATATAACTTGTTGAACAGACAGATGATTTATTATTAGTGTGTCTCTTCTCATAGAGCATTAATAAAGCAACAAAACTGTGTTGAGAAATCAGCTTAAAAAGAAATGTGACCCACACACACTCTCACAACCAGTGGTGGAAAGTAACGAAGTACATTTACTCAAATACTGTACCTAATGTTGGAGTTTTTCTGCTACTTTCTACCACAATATTTATTTATTTGACAGCTATAGTTACTTTAAAATTATGATTTTACATGCAAAACATATGATTGCCTTCTGAAATATGACACGTTGTTACCAAACAGAATAGTTAACGTTGGCTGTCAACATATTAACGGACCAGTAATAATAAATCAGTATTATAATATACGTAATACTGAAATATAACAGTATCAGTGGTGTTTTGTG
>CAKALG010041682.1:0-13486 GCA_916700815.1 Helicolenus hilgendorfi
AATGTCACTTAAGAAAAAACATGTACATTTTATTAGCAAAATGTACTTCAAGTAAAGTAAAAGTACTCGTAATGTAGAAAAAAATGTATTACACTATTATAGATTATATTATTGCATTATTAATACTGATGCATTAATGTGTAAGAGTAGCACTTCAATGTTGAAGCTGGTCATGGTGGAGCTCATTTTAACAATTTTATACACTTTTGGGTGGTTCAATCTATGATGCATAATATTTTATAACCCCACATGTGTTTGGTTTGTAAAATCTTGATTTGTAACTAGTAAGTAAAGCTGTCAAATAAATGCAAGCTAGTCAAAAAGTACACAATTTCCAATATTTTAATATAGTAGCGGAGTAGAAGTATCAAAGTAGCAAATGGAAATATTAGAGTACAGTAAAGTGCAATTGCTTTAAAAGTACAGTATTTCAGTAAATGTACTTAGTAACATTCCACCACTTGAGTATAATGAAATACTTATGAAATACTTGAGTCAAACTTGTAATAAGTGTAAGTTATTCCAATAATGTGCATTTTTTTTATTGCTGGAATGCACATCTGCAGGATGGACACATTTAAAGAACGTATAGTACATGCTCCACTGAACACAAACCCCCAGAGTACTCATGAAGATGTCAATCAACGGTGCACATTAACACTTCACAGATGACTTGAGGGAATACTGTACAAAACAGGAGTTTGGGCTTCATGAATCCAGATTTCAAGTGAGCATCAGATTTTGTGTGTGGGTTTTTTTTTTCCCAGTCTGTGTTGTACATCACTTAACAAGTCTGAAAAAGGTGGTCTGAAACTCGTAGCTCTGCCAGACTGTCAAGAGTCTCACTGTTGGGTAAACCAGGAGAGGAACGACTCACAACCTGGCTCAGTCCTGCACAGCTCTTTGTTATCTAATCTGTCACATGTGGTACACAAACCAGCGTTAACACTTATAGAATCATGAAGGATGAGGAAATGACTACATAACACTTTCTATTCAACAGAACAGAAAAGTGGACAATGTCTCATTAACATAATATCACTTAAAACACGAGCTGAAGTGTGAAATTTGAGAATAGTTGGTCAAACATTTCGTCCTTGTGGGGAACATTTGTCCCAAACTTTTCAAGAAGGAGAGGAGAATCTTAACAGCTTTAGATGGATATGCAGTGGTGGAATTTAACTAAGTACATTTACTCAATTTGAGGTACTTGTACTTTACTTGAGTCTTTTTCTTCATATCACAATCTACTTCTACTCCACTACATCTCAGAGGGAAATATTGCACTTTTTACTTCACTATATCTATCCGACAGCTTTAGTTGCTTTACAGATTGTGATATTTTTTTGCATACAAAATGCATGATGGGCTCTGGGTAACTGTGACGGCATTTCTCACTATTTGCTGAATTTTTACAAACCACACAATCAATCGATTAATGGAGAAAATAAGCACAGGGATCAATATATAATGAAAATAACTGCAGTCCAATACAAATGAGCTCCACCTCCACCTCCACCAACTACAACAGTAAAATCCTGCTTTTACATGAATGGTTGCAAGTTCAGTCCTGTTCATGTGTCTATGAGACTGAAAAGAAAGGTGGCTAAAAGTGACAGGGGTCGAACATACTGAACATATTTTGACATCATGCGAACAAAAGCAAGATTTGCCTGGAAGCTCTGTTCTCTGTAATCTGTCACAACTGCAGCCCAGATCATGACATTCATTCTGTTGCATTCCTCTGTTACCAGCTCTCATGTCATTCCTCCTTTCCTGCAGTAACTCCTTTCTCACCTGACTTTACCCACCCACTTACTCACCTGCTTCCCATTTCCTATAATCAGCCCAGTAGTATATAGACCGGTTCATTTCCACTAGTACTCCACCAGATTGTCTAGTTTACATCTGTCACAGCTTTCCAGCCTTGGTTATCCTGCCTGCTTGAGCCCCTGCTGCCTGGTTAAGTTTATCTTTCTGATTTGAACTTTTGTTTCTGGATCAAAGCTGACAAGAACTTTGCCTCACTCTGATTGTCTTTGTGTCGTGCTTTTGGGTTCTAGTCTGTTCTGCGCCGCGAGCGTTACAAACCTGGTAAAAAAAGGACAAAGTAAAAGCAAAGCAATGGAAGTCTGGCTGAGTCTTAATAAGGTGTGCATGAATGTTTGTGGAACAGATTCTTTTTGTAGTTTCATGTATACATGCATGTGACAAAGATTACAAGACAAGACACAAACAAAAACAAAGTGCTGCTTGGTACAAATGTACGTAAAGTGTTGGAGGAAGTCATAGTTTGCTGATTTACACACTGTTTGCCAACGAGCAAGCAACTTACTTTCAAGCTAGCAACAAGCAAGTTAGCATGTGGCCTGCTCAAAAGACTATAAGATGTGGACGTAGTCGCCATGACGTCACCCATTAACTTGTGGACTACAGTTTTGAAGCGTCGAGTTCGTCATTTTGCCCGTCGCCATCTTGTTTTTTTGGAGCTAAGTACAACTGAACGCTGAATAACATATTTTTAGGCAACCAAAATGCTAACGTTCATGAACTGAAAACACACTGTGAAAGGGTTAAAGTTGAAATACAAAAACACGGACAACTCCCAGACTGGACAACACCGTGGTAACGACCTGTCAATCACAAGGTAGCCATGCCCTAAAGCATCCCCTGCTTTATGGTCTATTTGACTCTAATGGAACCATAATTTACTAAATAAACATCATGCTGTATTGAAGAAGACTTAAAACTAGCAATTGAGACCATAAACTCATGTTTACAATGTTTAATGAGGTATAAATCAAGTGAGAAGTAGGCTCATTTCTCATAGACATCTATACAATGAGACTTATTTTTGCAACCAGAGGAGTCGCCCCCTGCTGGCTGTTAGAAAGAACGCAAGTTTAAGGCCCTTCAGCATTGGCTTCACTTTTCAGAAAAAAAGGTTGCCCGATGGTGAGAAGTGGTGGATTTGTTCGCTTCCTCCTCACCTGTTCAGGATAATGTGGAGCACATAAATATTCTACACGTATTAACTTTAAGTAATAGGCTGTTAATAATTAAACCTCTGGGCTACCTTTTCCATTTCCGTTGCATTCGTTTTGGAATCAGAGACAAAATATCAAATGCGTCATTGTAAGGCACAAAGAGAGAGAGACAGTAGAACCCTAAACATACCAATAATCCAATGCAGGACCACAAATGGTTGTTATCTCTCTGTCAACACCAACATTGACACACCAATGAGTGCACATGCTGAATTTAAAGGCCCGAAAGAGATTTATTGGGCAGCACCTTCGTGATGTTTCTGCTACGTTTAGTTCCAGATTAATAGGGACGTTACACTCAGGTTGCTGCGGCACAACATCGGCAGGTCTGGCTCGTGCAGGGGAGTCCTAAGTGCCTACCCATGAGCCCTTGGGACTGCGCAGTAAATCAAACAGGAAATGCAGCAGAAAGCCTAATAAAGTTATTCTAATGATAGCAATCTCCGCGGTATCACCCCGATGTGAATCGGAAACTTCTCTCTCTCTCTCTTCTGCTGCGCTGCTTGGTGAAAGCCAAACATTTAAAAAAAAACCCCGAAAAAACTGGTTTCTCAACCTCTAAATGTGGAGAAGCGGAAACAGAAGGTTAGAGGTGTGGAAATTAATAACATTAATCAGTGAGTTGCTTTGAGGAGAAGATTAAACATGAACCAACTCAGGAGGGATTGAAACCGTCCTTCTGATCACATTAATTCTGTAACATCACGCTCACATGATTATGGATGCTGATTTCTGGAAAAAAAAAGTGGCACATGCCCTTGTCTTATCCTGATTAATAACACCTTCTAATTTTCAGTATGATGCCCAATATTTTCAGTCAGGTGAGTGCTGTAACTCCAGCGCTGATACAGGCCTCATCTCGCCACCTCAGAGCTGCAACTGGTTTCACATTCCAGGTCTTTGTATTTATGTTCTGGCTGCACTTTTATTCTGTCTCAGACATAACAGCTTTAGTTTGAAGTATTTTAGGCAGACACAACAACACAGCCCTGGCACCACAGCGCTCAGACCTTCCACCTCTTTACGATTCAAGCATCTCAGGCGTAATGTTGTGAAACGGACAGATGGATCTACTGAGCATCCAAAGAATCCTGTTATCTTCAAAGTTTGTGCCAAAGCGTCCAGTCCATTCACTCGGTGGCGTGTTTAATATGAGACACTACAGGCAAAAACATTGGTTTTCATACACTGGTCAATTTTGAGATTTTGGACTAGTTTGCTTCCATTCAATGTCTTCTTTCAGACTACTGGAAAGAAAACACCCCAAATTCATATTTACATGTTTATTTTACTACACTTATTTTCGTCTGTGGCACAGACTGTATATAAAGATGGATGACGCATCTCCGCTTCCTCTGACTGTACAGAAGTGAAGCCAAAATATCCCGGATACGGGAGCTGCCATCTTGAGATTTTGTCATTTGGAGCCAGAGTCTGCGCGGTAGTGATCGGGCTGTGGAGCCACGGTATCGAAGTCATCCCCCCGTACCAATCACGAGCCGAGCACAGCCGCAGCTTTTCAGCGAGAGAGATTCACAGCTGTCAATCATCATGTCTCACCCCCTTTTGACGTTTACTTTGATGTTTTTATTTTTGCTCATGTCCCATCCGCTAACATCGAGGAGGCGTGATTAATTACCTACACTGCAGCCGGCCAACAGGCGGCGTTCCAGATGTTTTGGCTTCACTTTTGGGGAGCTGTCATGTTGTCCATCTTTATATACAGTCTACGGTCTGTAGATTTCTCCTAAATCCGCCAAAAGTTATCATTGGATAATGCCTCATTTGCATATTAAAACATACAATTTCAGAAAACTTGTAATACAAAAAATAATTGCCTTAATGCATAAAATCAACTGACGAAGTTTCATGTTGATATCTATTAGTTCAAATGTTTACCCTGTTCACCCTTAAAGCCACAGACATAGATTTCTCTATGAATATTTGGAGGGTTTTAAATGTATTTTTGTGAGCCCACTGGAAAAAGATTGTTGCAATCAATTTTAAAAAGCAATGATTTTAGTTTGTGGATAGCAGAAGAAGAATCAGTCCAGAATGAGCTAAAATATTAATAAATGTAGTCCCCCCAACGGTGCAGCCTGCAGTGAGCAGGAGAGTAAGAGCATCACAGTGAAAATCAACTCATCTCTATTTATTGAGTCTGCGGCCTGTTGTGCATTTTCTAGGAATTTAGCTGAAGTGGCCTCTTGTTATTTGAAGTACTAATTGAACCCATTTTCCTTTTCCAAACCTGTCTTACCACTTTCATTTTAAAGCAATAACTCATCGATGAACAACACCACTCAGCAGACGCCACTTGTCACAATGGTTCCACTTATGCATTGACCAAAACAGACTCAACAGTGAAAGTTGCATCACAGATTTTTCAGGCCGTTGGCGCGTCAAAGTGCCTCGCCACTTATCGGTCTGAATTGTGTTTAATATATTCAGTTTGAGGCTGTGTTTTTTAAAAGCAGAGAGCTGAAAGCGTCCCAGCAGATAAACTGGTGGATTTAAGGTGTGCGTTTTCACAAAATATGGCAGTTCTCCACAAAACTCCCCTTGGAGGTTTTCCACGCTGAGGCCTCTCCAATAAAATTCCCAAACAAGAAGGAGAAGAGTCTTTGTCTTTGATATTCCTAAATGTCCTTAAACCGTGTAGAACCTTAGCAATATTTGAACCGTATTGAACTTAATTCGGTGGATTTAAGTAAAGCGTGCTCGCATCTGTGTCACTGTTTGTAGATGTGAGTTGTGATCTTTCAATCATGGGGATGCTGATCCAGGAGAAGTTGACACGTCCTGGTCGGCAATCTGCATGGGAGCTGAGGTGCGGATATTTCATTCAGGCACTTCTTTCCTCTGATCATAATTGCACGGCGACAGATGGGCAATGGTGGAGCACGCAAGTATACAGCGTGCATAGAAATGTGCTCATAGCTCTGAACAGAAACAGCTTTAAAGCAGTCAGGTGTGTTTTTTTTTTTTTTACACCTTTCTTGGCTACGTAACACCTACTTCTTCACAACGGGAACAGAGTAGCATGAAAATGGTCATAAGTTTCAGGAAAGATGCAACTTTGAGACGTGAATAGTTGTAAATCTTTCCTGTTACAGGTGAATGATGGAAATCGTGGCCGTTTTTGAATCAGAGAGCTTCTCTACCAAGATAATGGAGCAGTTGCAAGGCCTCTTGCCACCTTTCCCTCCTCGACAAGTAAGCATCAAGAGAAAAAAGGGAGAACGGAGAAGAAGCAGTTAAATTGCCTTAACAGCTGTGCAGGGTATGAATAACTCGTTAGCTGTGTGCATTTTAAGTCATCAAATCCCGAACCCCCCCCACCTACCCCTCATTTGCAAAGGGGACAGGAGGGAGGTGCTAATTAAAGTGATAAAGAGAACAAATCTTATCAAATCTGGTGCTGGATTTTTTTTTTTTACAGGGTGGGGTGGAGGTGTCGGGGTGTGTGGAGAAAAAAAAAATCCAGGGTTACATCTGTATTCTCAAACACTCAGGGAAGGTGCTATTTCATGTTTAATTAATTAACCAGTCTCTTTAACTGTATCTTGACAAATGTGATGCCAATTAGATAGTGAGGAGAAATTGTTTATTGCTAATTAATGGTTGATTTCAGGGGAAAAGAAGTTAAATCCTCAGGTATCATACCTTTTCCTACAACTGTTACAACGCATAAATGAGCATCTATACCTCCGACTCTGCATTACGACCCAACTTATCGTTGGATGAATGGAAACATGTAACGGGAGAAAAAGAGGAAAAGAAGCTCTCTGGTTCCTTTGCAAACGCATGTTGTGCACCAAGCATCGGTCCCACCACCAGATCGTTCTGTTAATAAATTGTAGTGGAGATCCCAACGTTTTCACCTTGAATCTGTGTATAGAAAGCAGTGGGCAACACTTGGTCTGAAAAGTGAAGTCAATGCTGAAGTGCCTTAAACTTGCATTCTTTCTAACAGCCATCAGGGGGCGACTCCTCTGGTTGCAAAAAGAAGTCTGATTGTATAGAAGTCTATGAGACAGCGTTGTCTGGTCTGGGTCTCCGTCGTAAAACTTTGTTTTGAGTTTATGAAAGTTGGAGGTCCAGTGTGTAGGATCTGGTGGTATCTAACGGCGAGGTTAGAAAATTGCAACCAACTGAGGCCTCTCCCATGTGCTAAGTGTGTTGGAGAGCTACAGTGGCCCATGCGAAAACACAAATGGCCCTCTCTTTAAAGCCAGTTGATGCAGAGTCAGTGCATCGTCTGTGTGTGTGTATGTAGGAAATGAGTGGTGAAGCGAGAGAGAAAGAGAGAGGCGACGACGGGAGCAAGTAATGTTATTGACTCCGGCCCAAGCAGGAAAAGTTAACATTGTGGACTCCGTGATGAGGACCCGCTCCCCATGTAGATATAAACGGATCATTCTAAGGTTACGAAATCACAACGATTCTTACTATCAGGTGATTTAAGATGCATGAGACATGTAGACTATTGTCACGTGATATATGTCTGCTGCCTAAAAACTGTCTTGAAGATTTTCTCTCACCGTAGCTTTAATGAAGGGTTCAATCAAGCAAATATAAAAATATATTGTCACATAATGTGGAACATAAAGACTTGATGAGAATATTGAAAAGGAAAACAGAATTGGATTGAGTAGGATGAACCCCAGCTAGGGTTGGGTTGACATTTGGTTTGTCAGCTCCAGTGTGCCATAGATGTTTGTGCAGCAGAGCTCCTTGTGGCCAGTAGAGATATAGCAACACATCAAAAGCAGAAACACATTGAGATACAGTTGTGATGAGTTTGTTTTAATGAAACTGGTGGCATAAATACACACAAGCTAATGTTCAGCCAGAACGTTCAGGTCTTATATATAAGGTGGTAGAAAAAACAATAAACTGTCTTCTCTTTCTGTCTCCATGTGCATTCAGGCAGCATGGCTGTAGCTGAGAGGTGAATGTGAGATTGTAGCACTGATGTAAGGTAAAGTACTGAGTTCACGTATCAATGGTTCACTCATTTGTTCCATATTGTCTGGAAAATGGTGGAAAAAAACCTTTCTGTCCATTTTGTGTAGATTGAAAACCATGAGTGTGTGTTTTCCTGTTTTCATCTTAATCTAAGACAATAATCTAATATAAACACACACACACACACACACACCCGTACACAAAAAACACAAAATATCAGGACACAAAGCAACTTTTTTTTTTTTTATCAAGTTTTATTTTTGATTTGTCTAAAACAATCTTGAAACAAGCTGACTGATATTAAAAACAGGTTGAAATATTGGAACGGGTTGGCTGATTTTTTTCCAACTTGTTTTAATAAAATACGACTTTTGGGACTTTTTTAGGAGTCAGAAATTACTTGATAACATGGAGTGTTTTATCTACAGCTTCATTTGTGTCAGCTGACTATAGGCATAGTTTAGTGTGTGAGGGGGGCGGGTATTCGCAGGCCATGCTAATATATCATATTAGTTTCAATATTTTTTTTGATGCGTGTGTAATGCAGAAAGGGCACCACAATCAATAGTGGAAAAGTACACACAACACCAAGGGATTTTAACAATAACAAAGAAAGAGAAAGCACAATAATCCAATAAACTACACCTGCCTCCCCCCACCCCCCCATAAATAAATAATAATAATAACAAAGAAAGTCAGAGATTAAAAAAAGTTTAAATTTTATAAATCCTAATCTGGTTGGATTACAGAAAAATTCTGAAAACAGGTCAAAAACGTTTTTTTTTTCTATATCATATTAAAAGTGAAAACCTTTTAAGCTAAATGAATAGAAATTAAAACAAAAAATAAGAAAAGAACAACAACACACACTGTTATGTCATATTTGCATAAGGTCACATTTGGAGGGAGCATGTTCATTGGTCAGATGTTTGACCTATGACCTATGACGTCATTACGTCAAGAGCAGCGCGTAGTTCCGTTACCCCGGTTACAGCGCTGCTGAGTAGACGGCGCTAAAATGTTCACAGTGACATTAAAAAGGTTATCAGACTGAAAATGGGATTTAAGACAATAACCCTTCAAGGCCTCCTCCGCCTACAGAAGAGGGAGCAAATGCGAGCACCGCCACCGGCTGAAGAGCAGCAAAGAGCCCGGTGGCTTCTTCTGTGAGCAGCTATGATGCACCTGCTAGCTTAAGATGCTAACGCTAGACCAGGGGTCAGCAACCTTTACTATCTAAAGAGACATTTAGGCAAAAAAACAACAAAGAAAAATTTGTCTGGAGCTGCAAAACATTTGATCATTGTGATGAAGGTAACACAGTTTATAGTCTAAGTATATAGTGTATCAGTCTAATGCAGTGAGGGCCAAAGAGACAATGTACTACGGAGTATTAGGGCGAGAAAAAAGTCGTAATATTACGAGAATAAAGTCATAACTTTATGAGAAAAAAATACGTAATATTGCGAGAATAAAGTCATAACTTTACGAGAAAAAAGTTGTAATACGATGATAAAAACTTCCATAGTAAGTTAGGGCTATTTAAAAGTTCTGAACATTCTATCAGATACAAACTGCACAAAGTTACGTTTATTCTGATAAGAAATGTTATTGTTGCTAGTCATATAATGTATAATTTAAAAGCTCTTTATGTTGGAACTATCCATAGGCACATCAGATCAATATGAAGTTGGTTATAAGGGCATTTGGAGTGGCATTAAGAATTTGCCCCATTGCAGCATGAGAGGTCAAACGTTAAATTCTCTTGACCTCAGTGTCATGACAATGTGACTGATGGATATATTATAGTCTAAGCTTTACAACGATATATGACTTCATGATATTGTGTGTTGGTTACCCTCTTTTATACTGGATGGGGCGAAAAAATGTCAAAATTTGAATGATGAAGGGATGAAGAAAGCAGTGATAGCACATAGTAAGCTACCATTGCTGCAATGCTATCATGCATTTTCCAAAATTAGGGACATAGACCTTTAAAAAAAATCACTATGAGACTTGGTTCCTCCAAAGTGGCACGACGGCCAAATTTTGGGGGTCTGGATCATGGACTAATTATGTTTCTTCTCTCATTTATAGATGTTGTCAGATTTCAGGGCGTAAAACAAGTTGCGTTTAAGATGTAAGATGGAGACTTTTGGTAACATGTCAGAGGGAGGAGTGCGCTTTTCCTCTCATTACTGGACTATGCGATTAAAAAAAGACCCTGAGTTGACTGATGTTGTGAAAACGACCCCTCGCCACGCCACTTACACCTGTCACGACATGCTAAATGGACTCACAGGCCCACTGAGCAGTGTGGTGACTGACTGAGGCTATAGTGGAGGCAAACGGGCGACTACTATTACTAGGGGCTGCAGCCAGTGAAGAACTCATTTTTTTTTTTAGCACATTGTAAAAATACTCTGTTACAAGTAAAAGTCCTGCATTCAACATTTTACTTAAATAAAAGTACAAACGTCAAAATATATTTAAAGTACCAAAAGTGAAAGTACTCATTATGCAGAATGTCCCATTTCAGAATCATATATATCACTGGATTGTAATTATTGATGCATTAATGTGTTCATCGCTAATGTTGCAGCTGGTAAAGGTGGATTAACTACTTTATATATGGCTGTGTAGCTTATCCTATAATAATACATCATGATTATTATAGGGCTGACCCAAATACTACCCAAAGCTTCGACCGTTGCCATGGTATTCGACCTCAAAATCACTAATCGAATGCTTCGCTTTTTTAATTATTTAAAAAAAAAATGTATACAACTATGTAATAATAATGTATAAGTCCCAAAGTAGCCCATGAAATAATGAATAATCCCACAACAGTATTGATTATTTATATTCAACATTATTTATTATTAGTTATTCTCAGATGGCTATTGCTGTTTGTTGTGTGTAGAGGTACAGTACTGCAGCAGCGGTGCTGTCCTGAGCACTGAAGCGAGGGAGAATGAGACAGACAGACAGAACAACCTGTCAGCCTGCCGCGCTGCTCCGCGAAGCTTCGAATACCTCCGAATATTTCTCATTGAAGCTGCACTTCTCAGCTTTTAAAACTCTACGCCTCCAAAGCGCTCTCAAGCGCTCCAAAGCTGAGTGGGAAAAAACGCTTTGGTGGACACGGGCCCTTAACATTTGGGGCCTATTTAAATGTGTAGGTGCATAAAGACAATTTGTCCCTAAAAGCAATGAATAATCATGATCACAATATTGGTTCGGACCACAGACGCTCTACAAAACAAAGGCCCGGTTGGTTCAGCCCATGTTTCAGAGGGACTCAACCTGAAAATGCACAACTGAGCTGAAGGACATTGTTCTCAGGAGGTTCAGCACCATCACTCGCCGCCTGCAACTCTTCTAAAGGTAAGCCATGTGTCTAATTCACTTTTTGATGCCAGCCTTGGCTTTCATGATTATTACGCAAAATGTTGAATGATTTCTGTGTCTGTCTGAATTTATCCGGTACGAGTGGAGTGTGTAGTCGAGTCCCAAGTCTTGAACTTTGAGTTTCAAGTCCTAAACAAGTCATAATGTGCTCCTCATCAAATGTAATGCCATTTTTTTGTCTCTGTAATTTTTGACCCACATGTTTTGCGTACTGCATTTATTTTTTTGTTGACCACTGCATAGTTTTTGTACACAAAGGAAATTATCTTTGGTGTAATTTTTTTTCAAACTGGCGCTCCGTAACGTAACGTTAGTTCTTCATGGTTCTCTCCAGCAATTTGATTGGATGGATTGGTTCAAACAAAGTGGATCTGGGGAATTAAGCGTGGACTTGCTGGCAATGAATAGTGTTAATGTTAGTTGATTCAAGAAATTAATTAATTCTTGGCACACTTTTTAAATAACATACTTTTAAATCTTTGGCCTTGGGGAAAGGTATCAAGTATTTTCAAGTCAAAAGGCTTGAGTCCCAGTGAAGTCTCAAGTCATTGGAGTCCAAGTCCAGTTGCAAGTTTTTTTTTTATTTTGTCAAGTCTAAATTCATAAAATTTGTGATTTGAGTCTGACTTGAGTCCAAGTCATGTGACTGGAGACCACACCTCTGGTGTACAGTGCTGTGTGTGTGTGTCTGTGTGAACGAGGGATACTTTGCAGCATGTTTTGGAAGTGGAGCTGGGTTTGTGTATTGGTTGCTGACGGCAAACTCATATTATCAAGTATTTAGTAGCCTACATAGATTGAGTTCTCAGACGGCAGCGGTTTGTGCCCCCCTTTGGTTTCTAGTTCTACTTTCATGGTGACTTGTCTGATATTGTAGATTCTAGTAGCTCTTTTGTGTCCTCTAATTGAATCACCTAATGACTGAGGACCTGCAGCTGTGATGGTGGGTTGGGTCAGCCATATAAATACAAATGCCACACAGCAGTCTGATGAAGGCTTGAGGCTGCAACGGTCATGCCAAAATGTTTGTTATCCTCATTTTGCAAATAGCAAAAATGTCTAGTACAGGGTCTGAAATTAACTTTTTTTCACCGCCTGCCAATGTGGCAGGCAACTGGCAAGTATTTCTTTTTGTCTGCCACTCAGAAATGTTATCTGCCACTTTTGAAATCTATGCGCTAAATGAAGGAATTTTAGATATCATCTCATTCAATGTCTGATATTATATTTTATATTTTATTTCACACAAAAAACATGGATGCATGGTGAATTACAGTGTTCAAATTACACCGTAGCTTCTGGGGGAGCCTAATTTTTCCTGGGTTAGAAGGTACTGTACACTGTACTTTGTTATTGTCATCTATAGTGGTTATTTACATAAAACACATTTCAAATTATTAGGAAATAAATGATGTATATATTTAAGTATTTACTTTTATCAACAAAAAAAATCTTGGCATTAGTAGTTCTATTATAAGCTGCTTAGAGCTAGTGTTAGGACGTTAAACAGGTCATATTTCTCTCTCTAATATCTGTTTTATATCGCTGTGAAAACATCTCCTTCAAACAAATGGATTTATTCAAGTTTCTCGCCTGAATCAAAATTTTACGAGATTACATTTGAACACATCATCATAACGTTATAATTTACCTTCGCCCAGTACTCATTTAACCAAGCAGGACTGTGCTGCCCTCCGGCTTCTAACGGGTAACATTACTAACTCTCCTCCTGTTGATTTCAACATGGATTTGTTGTTCACAGTGGAGCATTATCAGAGAATAAAATAGGGTGCATTCTTTCCGCCATGGCTCCAGTCCAAAACAAACAGAAACATGACACAGCGTGCATATGGCGCTACGTCATTGTGCATGCGTAACTGTTGGGAATCACCAATACAGAAGAATCGATAGTCATGGAGGCGTGAGATGCCTAGGATTTGGACAACTAGGAACCGTTTCCCAACGGGAACCGATTCTCTATACCCGTCCACTAGCATTTTCACTGCCTGCCACAGTGGTGGATAGTCTGACGATTTTCACCCGCCACTACCAACAAT
>CAKALG010041683.1:0-14375 GCA_916700815.1 Helicolenus hilgendorfi
GTGAGCAGCTTCCCACAGCAGCTCTTGCTCTCATTACGCATTCACTGTGCGACGCCGCAGTCACTACTAACAAGCCTGTTCCGACACACACCGACCACCAACTACCGCAGTTTGCCACCGTTTTTATCCCCTTCAGCACCACAGTTTGCATACAGAGAGAAATGTAGCTTTTAGTCTCTGAGCATCATTTTTGGCGTAAAAGAACGCTCGTTTGCAACAATGTATCTTCTCATTTGCTGCATTGGCTACAATTTGCCTTTTGAAATGCAAAATGCCCTAACAGTCGAGCAGGAATGACAGCTATAGCCAAACAACCCCAGTTCACCTGCTGCTACACTATAGTAGGCTGCTGCTGCAGAGTTGACCACAAACTATTTGTCCATTTAATGATATAAAGATGTTGCAGGTGGACGCAAAACACCAAACAAACCATTAAATATGCACACACAGGCGCTCACAATGGGTGCCTTTTTTTTTTTACCATCAAAAACAAGCAGCAACCATTCTGCAGATAAAAATTACGCCAATATGTCTGAAACACACAACACTGCTGACAATTAAGCAATGCTACGTCATATTATAGTCCAGCAAAAACACATTTATGTGCAAAGGAAACATATGCAATGGAAACAAAGTATCAGCTTTTGCACTTTTACTGTTTTTTTATATATATATTTTGTATCAAACTGCATGTACTCATCCTATTTTTGCAGGTGTTTTTCTTTAATTAAAAAGTTGCAGAATTTGCTGTCACTCTGCAAAGAGGGTGATGTCATTGGCCACACACATGAGCACCTCAGCCAATGACAGGAGGGGGTTCAATGCTCTTAGCTCCGCCCCTCCCTGGTCCAGTTTTCTGAACAGGATTGAACCGCTTTGAACAATAGGGTGGAAACTTAAGAAAAGCTACAAAGAAACTACCAAATATGATGCGTTTCTGCATTGAAAATGTCTAACAAAGAAACAAATGAATGGCTGTATATTACTCTATCGCCTCTGTGTGTCAAAAAAACAATATAATGATTGCTTTACGCATGAAATACTATGAAAAATATAGATGCCCGAGCTGCTGTCATTCATTCTGACACCTTGGACACAAACAAGTAAGGATGGAGCTCTATGAGGAATAATGTCATAAAAACTCATTTATACCAACATCACCATGTAAAAGAGGCTATAATATACAAGTCAAACCAATTTTTTCTATTGTATATTATTTCTGACATTAACAGCATCCTCAAGTGAACCTGATACTGGATCCAGCACAAAGACCATCGTACAGTCAGTTTCTTTTAAAACTTCTGCTATAAAAATATAATAAAAAACACAATCTCTCTCTTACCTCTCTCGTGCCCAATTAAAATATCTTTGTGATTGAGATATTCCACTTCTTCTGTGTAGTTTTGCGTGTAGGCAGTGTTGGATCCAGCGTTTCTCGATTCAGTCCAACGAACTTTAGCAAATCCTTTCGCGTGGATTTTGAGAGATTTCACGCGGATCTCTCCGGTGACTTCGATGATCACCCTCCCTGAGACGCAGTCCCCGCTGGAGAAGACGGGGACATTGCTGTCATTGAGACAGTCGTAGCTTACTGTGAAGCTCTTTACCTTTCCTAGCACCATGGTGGAAAGAGATGAGGCTTACAGAGAGCTTGAAATTAAAAAAAAAGGAGCCTATGAAAAAATAATTTCATAAGAAAAAAAAGGGGATATGCAGTCTTTTAGACACTGATCAGTATCTCTGCCCTGCAAAAAGCAGGAGGCACGATCAGTGCTTTCTTTGTGAGCAGTTCATTTGAGATGGTGTTGATGGCTGAATAACAGCAAAGGATGCTGTTATCGTCCGCCTCTCTCTCCTAGTTGGTCTCCAGTCAAAGACAAGGAAACCCCCGTAGCTCAGCTCACTTTAAGCGACGGGCTGTGTGAAAAACAACCTTGTGCGCATGCGCAGCGCATCCTCCTTAGCTGCCCCCTCCTTCCGCCTGCTCCTGGAACAAGAGGCAGAGAGAGAAGTGTAGCAGTGAGCCAGATGACAAGTTTGCTCAAACATCTGAAAGACTTGCACAAAGAAATATTCACCACACTAGTTTTTATATGTGAGATTTTACAGGTCATTTATTATATTTTTTAATACACTAATACATCTACCAGCAGGATTTCAACAGTATTAACCTGTTATTGCTAAAAAACAGTGCTTTACTGTTAATACACAAGAAAACCTGTTAAATTATGCTTATAGGCTGTTTTTTAACTGAACTATAATGCATTCTTAAAAAACAGCACTTTACTGCTGATCAACTGTCTAAAGTATCATCAGTAACAGTTTCATGCAGTATTTTTTTAATTCTGGGACCTGATCTGCACATGAGAGGCTTGTACATTGTACATGATTGTAAAATCAGTGAATTAGCTCTGTTCTTCACTCACATGTTGTTATGGTTTGCATTCTGTGCTTGTAGCCAGCTGTAGACAGACATTTTGGGAAATGTGTCAACAAGTCTTTTATAGCCTTTTTCCTATTAAAGTGTCTTTAATTGTATTTAGTGTGACTATTCCTATGTCTGTAACCAGCTAAGTCTATTCATTTAGGCAAAAAATAATGTTTATTAAAATGTATGTAAAAAATACAACCTAAATAGTACATTAAAACAAATCAGTAAGAGTATCAGTATATAATGTATCTTTAAACAGTAGATTAACTGTAAAATACTGTGAAATTAATAAAAAAAACAGTTCAAACTGTATTTTTCATTAGTTCACAACAGTACAAAGCTGTAAATTTCAGCGACAGTATAATAATGTTAATTTTACAGTAACATAAAGGCAACACTGCTGCCAGTTCTTTACTGTTATTTTACTGGGAAATTCTTAACAGTGCAGATTTTTCATTCAGATGACAAATTTGGTTAAACAGCTGAAAGACTTGCACAAAGAAATATTCACCACACTAGATTTTATGGGTGAGACTTTACAAGTAATTTATTATATTTTTAAATACACTAATACATTTAACCATAAAGTATCATCCAGGCTTTTCATTCAGAGATGGATATGACCAATACGTTTGCTGATTGCACGAGAAACAATCTTTATAATAGGATCACCATTCATACATGGTCCATCACATCAGAATCTTTTAGCTTCCAGCCTAATGTCTAGGCATTGTCTACACACTCATATTTTATATAATCCACACATGGTCTCACATAATATCCAGGCACACTACATACAGCAATACAGACAAAAACAGAGCTGAATCTTTCATGATGCCTGCAGCATAGACCATGTATTGTGAGATATACTATGTAACCCTACGATTTTGAGGCGGAGCATACTTCCAGAAAAGCTTTCTATATATTATTTATTATTATCATGTATTGTTTTTGTATTAAGATTAAAATGATCCATGCACATAGGCTATGGGGGTTGGGATCTCTCATTGTGTTGAACTCACAGTTTTCAGAAAAACAACTCTGAGGCTCAAAACGCCATCTGGTGGCCTTTAAGGCGTCTTAAAATGAGCTGCAGCATCACCTGTTGAATCCTACTGTAACTCACTGTGCTTTCAACAAACAATTCATGACTGTAAAACACCCCTTTCAATTCTAATTCATTGTGATTATTCAGTTGCAAGGTGCCACATATATTCAGCAATACAATTTGCAGATAATGAGCATTTAAGTTAGAGGAAGTAGGTGAATAATATCTGTCTGTGGAGGTCTATGGTTGCAAGATTTGAAGTGCAAAACAGTGCCACTGGGTGGCATCTGATTAAAACTGAATGGTGTTTTATTAAAACCCACCATTAAAACAATTAAAAAACAAATCATATTCCATGCTACCTCCTATAATTTAAAAAGTGTATAAAGTGCATTCATATGAAGTGTGATTTCACCATTTATTAGCCTAACTGACTACATAGTTGGTCACAAACATTAAGACATGCATCTTTGTGATACTACTACTATACAGTGAGCCAATAGTATGTAGCCCAGTTGTGGTCATGACAGTGCCAACTCAACAAAATTGTGCAGCATAGATGTTTTGTTAAACGATGAATGCTGCCCTCTAGAGTTTTAACTGTATCATTACATGTTCATTATCTTCATTGTAAAATTCTACAAGAAAACTCTTATTTTGAAAACATAACCAGGATGTTTACACCAAGCCCCTAGACAGGACAGTAAAGAGGAACACTTTTCATCCAGTCCAGACAAACTTCTTGATTTACGCCAGCAAATCACCAAATTTAAAGGAGGCCATGCGTAATGTAGTGTTGGCTTTGATTGTCCTGTTTCAAATTTATGGTCAAAGTTTGTGCCAAAATGGAACCAAACCCAACATTGTGATGGTGATGAGTGATGCATTTGTAAGTATGAATTAAGTTACATTACAGTGCTTTACTTGTGTATATTATTGCATATTGTTTATTTCTTTTATGCTAAAGATTAAACACCATACAGAGAGGCTTTATTTAGCAGGTTTAATCCTTGTTTTTAATTGTTTACCTCAGTGGCTTTAAAAATGTTTACTCTTTCTGCAGGATGGGCGTTTGACCTTTGATCCTGGCAGCAAAGTTGTGCAGCTGCCATATGTAAACTACCTCAGGGAGCTTGGTGCCACATTCCTCAATGCTTACACCAACTCACCCATCTGCTGCCCCTCGAGAGCAGGTAAGTTATCCACTAAAAGGCACTTAGGACTTCCCTTTAAAGTGAAACTAGAAAGATATTGTAGTAATGATGTCTTTGTTCCCCAGCAATGTGGAGCGGTCAGTTTGTTCACCTCACTCAGTCATGGAACAACTACAAGTGTCTTGATGCTAACGCAACAACATGGATGGATTTGCTGGAGGCGAATGGATATCTTACCAAGTCGATGGGCAAGCTGGACTACACCTCAGGGAGTCACTCTGTTAGGTAGGCAGACGTCTGATTAAGGTGGTGTCAGATAAGAAAACATCTTCACTAGACTTTTGTTATCTCTATTCACGAAACTATGATCAATAACACACCCATACACACAAAAGAAGTGTTGGTGACTTACTGTATGAGTAATAAGTAATAACATACTGTGTATGTGGGCAGCTATTCTTCAGAACAGCGTGAATCATCTTTTTGGATGCTTGTCCTCGCGTGTTTCTTTTCACTTCCCATTTTTTTTGTGTCTCTGCCTGCATCTTGTTGGTATTTGTGTAACTTCTGCAGTAATCGAGTTGAGGCCTGGACACGAGATGTTCAGTTCCTCCTGCGGCAAGAGGGCCGGCCTGTTACGCAACTCGTCGGGAACATGTCGACCGTAAGGATCATGAGAAAAGACTGGGAAACCACAGACAAGGCTGCGCAGTGGATTCACCAGAGAGCCGCATCCTCACACCAGCCCTTCGCTCTTTATCTCGGCCTCAATTTACCTCATCCCTATAAAACCGAATCCCTGGGGCCCACCGCAGGAGGATCCACCTTCCTCACTTCACCATACTGGCTGAAAAAGGCAGGCGTTTTATTTCCCCATTTCTTGAATGTTTTCTCTCCATTATTCCAGAATTACAGTGTATGTGTTTATATAAATCGCTATAAAGTCTTATTTTACACACACAGGTGTCTTCCGAGCTCATCACTGTTCCTAAGTGGCTGCCTACCGCTGCCATGCACCCTGTCGACTACTACTCTACTTTCACCAAAAACTGCAGTGGTGTTTTCACTGAGGAGGAAGTCAAAAGCATAAGGGCCTTCTATTATGCCATGTGTGCTGAAGCAGACGCAATGCTGGGTTAGTTGACAGCAGTAATTCACCAGGGGACAGACTCGCGAAGCAGGAGGTAGTGGGTTTGACCGCTGACTTTAACCCTAATCTTTCGGAATCACAAAGATGGCTCAAGTTCAAACCAAAATCTGTTGCCAAGATAACTAATGAGGCAGTAACGAAACTACAAGGAGCAGTTTTTTGTATCAGGTTCACAGATCCAGACATGTACTGAAGAAAAAAAAACATTAGTCACCTTTCTTACAGGATCCCAACATGGACAAAAATACAAGTACTAAAGTAAAGTAGTGTTAGAGACAGAGAGACTTCCTGTGACGGTGTTTGCAGCACAGCCAGCAAACCACACTGGCTATTAAAACAAGGCGTAGCATAACCGGCAACAGCATATAGCTAGATTTTAGGTGTATCAATAATTTGCCCTGCAGTATTACTGTTGATTCAGTGCAGCCTGTTAGAACATTTGTCTACTTTAACTTGAATTATTCTCAGAGAAACTTCCTTGAATAAATAAAGGCTAAAAAATAGTAGTATATATATATATAAACATTTTCTCTCGAGTATATTTCTAGAGCTTGGTCAACAGTGAGATCCTGTTTACTGCTGCTTTATTCTGCCGCTGCTGTTTGAATAATGTGAATAATGAGTGAAAATAAAGCAGCAGCTCAATGCTTACTCTGTCTCTCCAGGCCAGGTGATTTCAGCTCTGAGAGAGACTGGCCTGCTTAATAACACCGTCGTAATCTTCACGTCTGACCATGGAGAGCTCGCCATGGAGCACCGGCAGTTCTACAAGATGTCAATGTTTGAGGGCAGTTCCCATGTCCCCCTGCTGATCATGGGACCTGGGCTGATGTCTGGCCTGCAGATCAACCAGCTTGTGTCCTTGGTTGATCTCTATCCCACTGTGCTGGGTAAGCGAGTAAAGAGAAAACACAGGATTAAAATGTCTGTTAAAGATTATAAATCATTCAAATGTTTGTTGAAAGGTAGAATAAAAAGCGTTACAAGAGGAATTATAACTGTCTGCCTACTATCTGTAAAAGCAATATAATAAAAACACCAGTAGATTTTGATTTTAGTATTTTAACTTGATGTAACACACCTGTGTATTTTGCAGACATTGCTGGTGTTCCAGCACTAGGTATTCTCAGTGGCCACTCGCTCCTTCCTCTGCTATCCAAGTCTAGCACTTTCTCCAAGAAGCAACATCCAGACTGGGTCCTGAGTGAATATCATGGTTGTAATGTCAATGCCTCTACTTACATGCTGAGAAGTGGCCAGTGGAAATACATTGCCTATGCAGATGGCCTGAGTATCCCCCCACAGCTTTTTGGTGAGTTCCTAGCTTTAGAGAACTTTAAGAAAATAAAAAACAATCATAAAACTCTGACACCGTTTGACCTTTTTCTGTACTCTCTGTGTTTTGCAGACATAACACTGGACAAGGATGAACTTCATAATGTGGTTCTCAAATTCCCAGATGTGCAGGCGCATCTGGACAAGCTATTGCGTAGTATTGTAGACTATCCACAAGTCTCTACAACTGTCCATCTCTATAATAAAAAAGCATTTGGTGCCTGGCGCCTTAGTTTGGGGAGAAACTACAGCCAGGTCATTGCTAACCTTAGGTGGTATGTGGATTGGCAAAAAGATGCATTAGCCAATGAGATAGCTATTGACAAGTGGCTCTATGGCTCTTTGTGATATTTTTTTTTATTGTTGTAATAATAGTTAACTTGTCATGTCTGTTTTTAATGAGCTGCACTCGAACTTTGATTAAACATGGACTTAAACTTTGACAATGAGAGAGCCATTGATTCATACTGTAACACTTATAATGATGGATAATCTCAGAGTATCCTTCTTAATGTCTTTGGCGCACACTTTGACTAAATCTGGACTTTTACATATTGTCACGTCTGAGTCTGATCATTTCGTACAGACTTTCATTGGGACTTAAACTTGACGAATATTAAATTCTTTCAATTATGAAACCCTTTTCTCTTCCCAAATAAATTCATATTTTGTTCATTTGTGTATCATTTTGTTATTTTTGCTTACATCTAAGCTACTGGAGTTACCCTGCACTACATTCATTTTTAACAGTCTCTTCTGCACTATATTCACTTTTTTAATAGTCCTGTATCACAGCTGTTACCCTGCACTATATTCAGTTTTAACAGTTTTCTGTACTTTGTACTTTGCACTACCAACTTTTTTACTGCCTTTTTACTAACATGTTTTGCACTATGGAACTGTGATGCTGGAAACTGGAATTTCCCTCCGGATCAATAAAGTTACTATCCATCTATCTATCCATCTATCTATATATCTATCCATTTATCTATATATCTATCTGCACGCACTCAAATGGACCAAACCGCATTGACTGCATGTCATTTTATTTTGAAAATCCAGAGGAGGTGTAGCTACGCCTCTTTCACTTCCGTGTCAGCCACCAGGAGCAAGTTGTCAACGTAAACAGTGTTGGGTGTCTCCAACATTTGTTCACATTTGTAATACTTGCGTGAGTAAAACCTCAACCAACTGAATAAATAACCTGTTATGTGTAAATTAAGGAAAAAACTGTTCTCATTGGGAAGTAGTTTTAGTTAGTTTAGAGGCTTTAACAAGCACACAGCTAATGCTACAATGTATTTAGCTATTCATACAGACACCTTAAATCAATGCTGCAAGTTTATCTACCTAAGTGGTATACTGTTTGAGACTCGTGATGTGACTGTTTCTTTTTGTCTCTTTGTTTTTGTCTCAGATAAAACACAAGATGTCTAATAAAGAAGTGAAAGCAGCACTAAAAAGTGCCAGAGAGGCTATAAAAAACAAAGAGTTCAAAGAGGCTCTAAAACACTGCAAGGTAAAGTATCTCATGCACATACTGCACATAAAGTAGTGAGGTGTTTACATGTTACTAATAGAGATGGTTAATAGCTGACTTTGCACTCCTCCATGTGGTTTTTTAGGCTGTTTTGAAACTTGAGAAGAACAACTATAATGCATGGGTATTCATCGGATTGGCAGCCAGTGAACTCGAGCAACCAGATCAGTCACAGACAGCCTACAAAAAAGCTGTTGAGCTGGAGCCTGAGCAGCTGCTGGCATGGCAGGTAAGGTGGGAAGATGTAGTGGTCAGTGCATGCAGGTCCTTCAAGGCGTTAAAGTATAATACCAACTACATTTAGCATGTCTTACACTGAGAGCAATTAATATCATTCAATTCAAGCCCTTTATTGTCATTGTGTAGTACAACGAAATTAGATTGTGACAATCCCATAGGTGCTAAAAAAGATAATACAATTAAAAAAAGAGATAGTGCAATATAAATATAATTTTTTTAAAAAGATAATAAAAATACAATATGTATATTGATGAGATGGCAGTTTTGCCAGATTATTGCACAAAATGTCCGTCAGATAATTATATAATTATTGCACAGCATCAGATAATTATTGCACAGAGTGATCAGCATGTTATTGCACATATCCATAACAGTAGATTTACAGTATTTACATTGCAAAAGTGACACAAAAGGGACCAACGTGTTATTGCACATTTACATTGCACGTGTTTCCAATCAGACAAAGGAGACGTCAGAGTTCAGGAGGTTTATGGCAGTTGGGGAAAAGCTGTTTTTTGTTGATGTGTATCAGTTAATTAAACCAAGTAATATCCCCCTGAATGTCACTGTTGTGTTGTGATATTGCATATGTTATTATACTCTAAATATGTACCGTGTTTCTTTTTTTTTTTTAGGGCCTGGCAAATCTTTATGAGAAGACTGATCAGTGGGATTTCAAAATTGAGCTACCTAACATCTATCAGAAGCTCGTTGAGCTGTATGCAAGGTAACATATGGAAAAAACCTTTGACAAACAAACAAATTAGCTTGTTCCCGATTTCTTAGCAAAATGCTGTAGTTTTGACTAGTTTAACATATTTGATATGTGATGCTATTCATTCTCATTATGTTCTCCATTAACAGCTCTGACAAAAACAAATGTTATGAGGTGATCAGTAAGCTGTCCGATATCTATCAGTCTGATAAAGAATATTTAAAGGTATGTATTTAAAAGCACAATGCGTTCAATGGAAAAAAAATACATTTTTAAATGTTTTGTTCTTTTCACACATTTGAAATGTATTTGTATGTTTGGACATAGTTGGCAAAGGTTTGGCTGCAGCTCATTCAGGTGAAAGAGGAAGAGGCAGTGGACAAGAAGGAGTTACTGCAGCTATGGCAACAGATGACCCAACTCCTCTCAGAATGCCTCAATGAGGAAGAGCGGGACAGTGAAACGCAACAGCATGTAAGATATTTCCCAAAATGTAGACTTTTGTGTATGAATACTTCGCAACACATAGAAGTCCATCACCTCCAATTCTACTAGCCCTAAAGGTTTAGATCATATTTTTCTTAATGTTGTTTTTAGTGCACATGTTTTTATGCCATCAGTCATTTGGTAACAGTTTTGTTTTGTTTGTGGTCATCAGTTAATCACAGCATTTGAGAAGGCCATGGTTCTCATGGATCCTGTACCAGGAGAGGAACACAAGAAGGTCTCAGCTGACTATGTCAAATGTCTCTCTAATGTAAGCACACCTTATCTGATGTCTGGATCACCACCACAGAAATTCATGGACAGTTAGAATGAATAAAAACAGGCCACCTGTGCAGTTATGTCCTTAATCAGCTGCTCATTCTGAATCTTCTCTTTCTGTAGCTGCCACAAGAAGAAGCCAAAATGAAAGAGGCATGTGAGTCCATGCTGTCCCTCTACCCCAACCAAAGTTATCCTCTTGAAGTCCTTTGTTCTCACTACATCAAAACAGGTAACATACTGTTGGCTCGTTAAATCTAAAATCACAGAATGCAATGATTGATTTACAGATATTAATATTATATTATACTGCAGTAATATTCAAGCATTGAGGGGAATCTTGGGCTTTTGGACTCAGTCTCACTCTTAACGCATGTTGTGTTTTTATTCGAAGGTGTTCAGAATGAGGACGCCGTCAGCTGTTTCTCCCGGCTCCTGGATCTGGTCCCTGGCAGTGGATTAGGTCACTTGGGTCTAGGCACCAAAGCACTGCAAGAAGGGAGGTTTAAAGATGCCATTAAGGACCTTGCACAGGGTTAGTGTGTGCATCAACAAAGAGTAGATTCTGTTCTTAATGTAAACGGCACTTGAACACTTGATACTGAGACATGCGCTCCGTTACATCTCTGTAGTTTAGAATTGTTGTGCTAACTAAACATGATCTGTCTCCTCTGTTTTTTAAGGGTTGAAGAAAATGAGCTCCAGTACAGGATGGTGCAGTCTGGCTGAGGCTCAGTTTAAAATGCAGAGATACTCAGACAGTGCTATGTCATGCTCCCAAGGTATGTTTAGTCTGCTGTATATCACTATGTTATCCAGGTGTAATCACCGATCCAGCTTGTCCGAAAGAATATGTCCATCAGACTTCATCAGGAGTTTGTTAAAAGAACAACAACATTTGTGAATGAAATAAGCATGTTTACCACCATCTTCAAAGGGCAGCTATGTTTAGTCCCTGAAGCAGATAATGAACTTCGCTGTGTGTCTGGTTCTCTTAGGTCTCACAGTGTGTGTCTCCGGAGACAAGGAGCTAAGGGTCAAACTGCTGAGGCTGAAGCTAGAGGCTTTAGTCAGGAGTGGAGGAGAGAAGGCTGCAGACCTGGCTCTGGAGACTTTCTCACAGGTAATGTGATTGACTAGTACTCTGCTTATTCAGCATGTTGTATGTAATTGGGTGTAAAGTAATATAATAATTATTTATTCTGGGTTCAGTGCAAAGATATTTTGCAGTTGTAACCTTGGACATATCGTATATGTGTCACACTACATAATGTCACGTAAATATCATGTCTATGTTTGTTGTTTTTCCATTTTAGATCCCAGATGCTGAAAAAGACCCAGTTCTAGTAGCCCTTAAAGGACGTGCATACCTTAACAAGGGACAAGTTGATCAAGCACTTAAGGTTTAAAATTTTTTACCAACTGAACTCTGTCTGTGAAGATGTCAGATTTAATTTATGATACTATAGGAAACACAGTATTGCAATAAATTATTTATTTATTTAATGTGTATCTTTCAGAACCTGGATAATAATGACAATTTGAGATGAATTTCTGTCCTTTCTTGTACTATATGGAAAAGAAGAAAAGGATTTCTTGGTTTAAACTCTATATATATTGCTGCAAATTAAACTATTGTGTCTACCGTAGGTGTCATCAGAGCTGGTGGCCTCTAACCCTAACCTGACCCAGGGTTTGGTACTGAGAGGACTGGCACAATTGGCTCAGGGCCAGCAGCAGCTGGCAGAGGAAAGGTAAAAACTGCGTGCTTTTCTGTGTGCATGTTTTTTAATCTATGGCGCTCCATTTTCTTATACCTCGGTAAAATAAAACAATTCATTTGTGAGGTGCAAAAAAGTTTAGTTCTCCTAGGTGAACTTTTCTTTCGTGCTCTTCTGTTGTTTAGTTTCCTAAAGGCGGCCAGCCAGAGTCCAGACTGTGGAGAGTATTATTTCTTGCTGGGACGGCTCTACTGGGACATGGGAGAAGAGACCCGTAAAGACCGGAGCAAAGCCCATACACATTTGCTCAAGGTTAGTACAGTTATTATTGAAATTTTGTAATTTTTTTTGGCAGGTGAGGGGAATTTTATTTCATTACATGTTCATTTTAAAAACTAATGTAATCTCTAAAATATTGATTGTCCAGTCTAGGGCTGTCACAATATCCGATTTTCACTAAACAAACGAATATCTAAAGACAATTTGAATTAAAAAAAAGTATTGATTTCCAATAATAAATATATACATACATTTCCATAAAGCAATCATATTTGCCCACTCCTACATTATGTTGATAAGAGTATTAATTACTTGACAAATATTCCTTTAAGTTACATTTTGAACAGATAAAAAGTGTGCGATTAATATGCGATTAAATATTTTAATCGATTGACAGCCCTAAAAAAAGAATAATAATCAGTCAAATTCATCTTTAACTTTGTTTATTGTGGGTTTTGTTTCATTTTTTTTGCAAATGAATAACATTCACAATACAAGTGTAGGGACGGGGAGAGAGAGTCAACTGTATTTATATCAAATTATTTAAGAGGCGCTGGATTATTTACACAATATTATCATACATACGTATTATTAACATGATATCAATATTTTTAAATATCACGGTTATTTTCAATACCGGTATATTGAGACACCCCCAGTCCAGTCTATGAAAGATTAGGGTGAAATGTTATAATATGTTTTTTATTGCTAGAAGTCAAGTGTCGTGCCGAATGGCAACTTAGTTTGAAAGTTTCATTTGTCCATTTCAGGCTGCAAAGTTAGACCCACACCTTGGTTGTGTATTCCGCTACCTTGGACATTATTACCGGGAGGTGGCAAACGATCGTGGCCGGGCACGAGGCTGCTATAAAAAGGCCTTTGAGATGGACAACGATGATGCTGAGTCTGGAGCTGCCTCAGTGGATCTCAGTATGGAGCAGGACGACATGGTTAGTGAACTGTCATGTGGGGTGTTCGCACTCTGTTTTGTTGTTATGGTATTTCCTCACAGGTATTGCCTCCCTTTTTGTCTTGACCCTTCCCATGCTCCTTTTTCCCCCCTATCTTCGCTTTATATTCTCCCCTTCCTTTTTCCTAAAGGATTCTGCTTTAGCAATACTTCAGTCAGTAATTGAGAAAGCCACGCCAGGCTCAGCTAAATGGGCTTGGATGAGACGAGGGCTCTACTACCTGAAGGTCGGAGAGCATCAACAAGCTGTAGCTGAGTAAGAGTTTCAGTAAATTGTTTTACCTTAGGTCTAGATATTATAAGTGTATGAGCATTGACCATTTAGTAAATGTTTACAGTCTGCAGGCAGCTCTGAGAGCAGATCCCGAGGACTGGGTGTGTTGGGAGTGTTTAGGTGAGGCCTACTTAAACCGCCGGAGCTTCACAGCCGCTCTGAAGGCCTTTGGTAAGGCCCATCAACTTCAGCCCTCCTCCATCTACAGCGTCTACCAGGCTGCTAGTATCAAACAGACCCTGGGCAAGTTCAACGAGGCGGTTGCAGAGTACTTGCAGATCACAGCGCAGCAGGATTATGTTCCTGCTCTTAAAGGTAGGTGTTTGTATCAATACATCTAAGACCTATACTTTGGTTTAATTTGATGCTTTATAATACATACCTCTGAGTCATATATCTGAATGTGGGCATTTAATCAGATTGGTATGATTTGTTGTGTAGGTCTGGGGGAGTGCCAACTGTCTCTGGCAAAAAGTTTAATGGAAGACTGCAGAGATGGGGGAGCCATTGACCTCATTCAGCAAGCCATACAAAACCTCTACAGGTAATGTCTATACATTAGTTTACATTGCAGTATCACACACTCTTTGTCCGGTTTAATCAATCTATCTTTTCACATTTCTGTGCTCTTCAGAGCTGTGGAGTTGCGTCCAGACCTGTCCTGTTTGTGGAAGCTGCTGGGAGATGCTTGCACCGCAGTCTGCACTGTGTCGCCAAACAGAGGCCAGGTTCTAGTACCCGCCCTGCTGGCTG
>CAKALG010041685.1:0-34616 GCA_916700815.1 Helicolenus hilgendorfi
TCATCATCGTCGTCATGAGACTGAGCATACAGTCAGGTGTGGTGTGTGTTAGAAGTCTCTGTTTTTTTGGTATCAAACTGTCAGATCATTGCTTCTAATGCATATTTCATGTTATATTAGAGATATTGTTTTGCCTGAACACACACGCACGCACACACTGTTCCTTGAATGCGGTAATTGGCTGGATACCAACTGTGATCAGCCGATCATTAGAAGAAGACCTGATCGTGGCGCATTTGTGAAAAAAACATCACTCACAGTGTTTTCACTGCTTGATTCAACACGGTTGCTTGATCTCCACAACCCAGCTGCCTGGTCTGAGCCAGTTTGTGTTCCTTGCTGGCCGGGCTGTATCAAAATTTCTCAATCCCATTATTGTGGTCACAGTAAAGTGTATTACAATGATATTCATCCTGTTACTGAAATACTATTAAATCAGCCCAGTTGCACTAAATAGCATATGAATGGTACAGTAATTGCAAGTCATTTAGCGTGCAATAAGAACGCGGGTGGGTGGGGAGGTAAATGGATCCAACAAACATAAGACTTTCAACCAGGAGACTGCTGTTTGTGTCCCTGTGTGTGTGTTCTAGCTCACGCTAGCTGGTAACTTAGCGTTTGTTATGCTAACACGGTACGCGGCCCCGCTCCTCCCCAGCTCCACCCTCTCGTCCAAATATGGTCACTTCTGGCTCCAAAAAAAAAAGATGGCAACGGCCAAAATGCCGAACTCAGGGCTTCAAAATGATAGTCCACAAACTGATGGGTGACAGCACGGTGACTACATCCACTTCTTTACAGTACAGTCTAAACAGTCTATGGTCTGATACTACAGTCACAGTAGCCTACCAACCAAATCTTAAAGCTTTTGTGACATAGGCCAAGGGTTACGTTGGTATAGTCTGTTTCCCTGATTGAAGGAACAGTCGACCAATTAGAGCTTTGTAGGCAGATTAAAAATGTCAATGTCATCTTCCTACATAGCTTGCTGGCTACCTACATCAATGAGATATAGAAATAGAAAAAAGGTCACAAAAATAGCAACAAGTACGGATGTTGCTACCTGTACAGGTTGTTTTCTAGAAGTGTGCTGTGCCTGATTTCTTCCAACAACCTGGTTCATTGTGTCCATGTAAACACAAGGAGTGTAAACCTCTAAAGTCTTAAAATCTGATTTTGAGCTGCCACTTTTTACCAAATGGCGACTCATACAGTTCACAACTACAAAAAAAAACAGAGAGCCCGATAGGATTCAAGAAGCAACAAGTGGGAGTTTTAAGTTTGTCAGTAAAAGAATATATTTTTTAGGTTTTAAGGCTGTGACAAAAAAAAAAGAATATAAGACTCACTGTTCTCAAGAAAATACAAATATCATTTTTTAATGAGAAGTAAAGAAGAATAAACACTATTAATTGGCGCAGTGAGTCCAATTTAGAAAAGAACATGAGGAACACTTGACATGACACAAAGTCACTTTGCAGGCTCTTGTTATGGAGGAACTCTCTGTAAAAATGAGGAGGAATAAGGAACCAATCGGTGATCTGTTTCTTATAATGATGACGTTAATGATGGGAGCATCATTAACACATACAGAACAGAACAGTACAATCCGTGTACTGGAAATACTCAGAGCTCCGATGTCGGTGTTGTTGGAAAGTTTGAGCTTTCAAAGTCATTTCAGCAGGTTTCATCATTGGCAGCTGGTGAGAACATTAATTGCCAATCAGTTGATCCTAGCAGTTTGCCGGGGTTAAGACCATCTCATCTACTTAATGTCATCCACTGCCTCTCCCTCCTCGCATTGATCGAATGTTGTTTAATTACCAGCCAACTGTAGAGACTCAATGAACTATTAAATAACTTAATGATTTGGCACTCTCCCCCCAATAGTTCGCATCCAGTGAAGCGGCTCACTGCACATATTACACAAATGACTACCGGCGGAGGTGTATCAGCTCCTGTACTCACACCAAACACATTGTAATTTAGCTGCTATGAACCACAGAGGATATGTAAGCACCTCCGAGATCATAAACACTACGGAGGAAATTGTTATCCTAGATTTGCTCTTTAAAGGGCTTTAAAAACACATACAAGTCATTTATTTCTGCAGCGTTGACTCCATCCCTGGAGCTTGTAACACTGATAACACTGAGCCTTTTAAATTCACCTGCATTGCCCCCCTACTCCCTCCCCCAGAGGTGCTGTATCACCACATTGAACAGGCTTTATGGATTGGTGGTGAGATGACTGCCGTCGAGTCCGCCGTGACCCGCTGTGTCAACACTTACAGCAGGTCTCGCAGCTACTGTTTCATGCCTACCTGCCTTTTTCTAACAGCTTAAGTGGAAAAGTGAAAGTTGTGGATTATTAAAGGCAGCTAAAAGGCAGCTGAAGTAAGTCGGTATACCACCGGAGGGATGTCAACCCAATCCACATGGTGGCCGGAGGCAGCTTTCATCTTATACTAAAGATTCTTTTTAGTGCTTATCAGCCTGGAACCTGGAGAGTTCACATGGTTCACATACAGCACACCGGCTATCCTGCCTGCCTGCATCACCACGGACAGTCACTCAATGCAAATGCATGAACATCCCATCATAAATCATTCAAGCATCTCTCTGATCTTACTCTGGACTGAAAAGGAATGCAGAATGTACACACTTATTAAAAGGACCATACTGGTGCTTTCCCATAATTCCCATTAAATGCAAATTGTGCATAATAATATCACTGCTGACCACTTTCTAAAGCACACCGCTCTGGCATTTTACATAAACTAGAAACTTTGTTTTTGTTTGTATCCTCTTCATAAAGGAAATATTTGCCCATTATTACTGCCTGAGCTGGATTTTCCAAGAGTCATTAAAAGCAACGTTTTGCTGAGTCACAAATGACTCACGCGAGTGTTCCTGCGCCAATTCAAAACAACAACCCTTCTGAGTGCCGATCATATGATTGTCCTCCTTCTTCGCTTTATGGCACAATGGCTATTTTAAACTAAAGAGTATCTTATCATACATAAATCAGATTTAAGGCATTAAAACCACATTCAAATTTAAAATCCATGAGTTTATTAATTGATCTCACATAAATTACCTATAATTGATGAAACAAATTGAACTAAATTGTCTATTCATTGCTTCCATATGCAATTTATATCAATAATGCAAGTCAGTTGATTGGTCCCATTGGTCTGATTAGCATACAGTCAGACTTCTAGTTGTATTTATCTTTTGCTCATAGAATCCCAAACTGATCCTTATTTTTTGCTTTCTTGCCAAAAGCTAGATAAGATGACTGATACCACTCTCATGTCTGAAGCGATTAGGGATGGTACTGTTAAGCTTTTAATGGTACTACTACTACTCTTACCGATACTGCTTATCGATCCGGTACTTTAACAGAACTCTTAACGGTTCTTTTTGTTGTTGTTTTAAGAGAAAAATATTAAAAACAGAATTAACATTGCTTTATTTTGTCATATATATTGTATATAAATTAAAATTCAAGTAGCAACTACAACAGCATTGTTTAGAACAAATCACTCATAATTAAAATGTCAAATAAAATAAAATAAAATAAACAATTATTTATAGTAGAAGAAGTTTGTGTTTTGAACAAATCAGTTACAAACTATAATGTGGTGATGGTGGATGGGGCAACGAGGGATAAACTAAGAGCTAGTCTGTCGAAAACGGTGCATTTCTCCACCTGTATCTGGTGCACTTTTGCTAGATGTTTTGACAGATTGCTTGTGTTTCTGCCGTTACAAGCAAAAAAAAAAACTTGGTTAAGTTTAGGCAACAAAACTACTTAGGTTTAGGAAAAGATTGTGGTTTGGGTTGAAATTACTTCTGGTTGCACACGGGCCATCATTTTTTGAGATGACAGGCAACAGTGTGTAAAAAATGCACGTGGCTACGGGTTACAAAGCTTGGTTTAAAATAGTTATCACAGAGGTGCCATGCTATCTAAATATGTTTGTCCTGTCTGTCCTAAAGCCCACAGAGACAGAGAAGGTGAGTCATCCATCCTCAGCCCTTTCCTTGATGCCGTGGCACAGTCTGACCATCCATCCGCTCTCTCTGCACCGGAGAAAAGCTATCCATTCATCCTCACTATGCTTCAGCGTGACCATTAATCCATCTTCAGCAGGTTGCAACAAAACATTAGCATCAATGCACCATACATCTTTGTTGGGTTTAGAATACAAAGCAGCAGGTGGAGTTTGTTTAGAAGAATACCATCTCACTCATTCAATCAATTACATTTCAAGACCCAAATATGATCGATGATGATTAAGTTGCTCTGGGGAAAATTGTGGAAACTATCTCTCCCAACTTTTAGAGCTCTTTAGTGGCAGAGATAGATAACTGTCTGAGGTTTGGAGAATGTGAAGGAATTCATGCCCCCAGGCAGCGTTTCCTGGTGCCCCTCGCACTGCTGTTGATTTCAAATGTCAGGATTTAAGGGTTGATTCGTCACCTCCAGTGTTTCGAGAATATTAGCAACCTAATAGTGCAAATCTACAGCGTCTAATCCAGTGGGAGCTGAATGTTCTGTTACAGCATCGCTTTATATGCACTCAGATGTGTGTGTTTACATAACGCTTGTATGTGCAGCGTACAGCGGCCAAGCTGCAGCTGTGTTGTCACATCCTCAGCTCTGTAATAACATAGTTTGCATCTGCAGGAGAGCAGATGTAGCTATTACACTCACAGAATATTAGGCGGTTTATGTAAGATACTACTACTTAAGAGGAAGAACATTACATATTACCCTAAATGTTTTCAGCAGTAACATTCCTTAGTTGCCACAAATTTAACAAGTTGCAGATCTGATATTACTCTTCCGCGCTCCACAGTAGCAGTCGCATCACTAAAACCATTTAAATCCAAACCTGCTCTATTTGAAAAATGAAGATAAATGTTTATGAAAAAAATGGAGGGATGTATTGGGGAGATTATGTTTTATCTGAAGTCTGACATTTACAAAGTGTGATGAGAAGCCGGTTGACTGGGAGGGTTGTAGCCCTGATCCAGGACCATGAAATGACAGCGATCACAGAACCCGGACATTGAAGTCACTCAGCCATTCATAAAATTAATTACAGGAAACAATGTTGAAAAGATCTCACTAGATGATAAGATATATAAATGAAATATACCCAAATGAGACTTGAATCAGGAGTGCTGGTGCATTATATCGTCAGGCCACACATACACACATTCATCTTCCCCTCAGAATTAATTTGAATAGTCCTTTAACTTTTCCTCTAGCGCCATCATCACGTCAATTTCATTTGTCCAATACTCTCGTTTATGACGAAATACCTGCAAAAGGAATGACATTCCCATTAGCCTCAGCTGCACTCTGTGTTTAGTTCTAATTATCAAATGTTAACATGCTAACATGCTAAACTAAGTTGGTAAACATCTAACTATAAAGCAAGGAGTCTCTGTCAGTATGTACATATGTGTGTGTGTGTCCTTTGCATATCTAAAGAACCGTTCATCTGATCTACTTCACACTTGGAAGATTTATTGCGGGGGATCCAAGGATGTGCAGTATCGAAGTTGGTGCAATTTGGATGCATGGCATGTTCAATATTAATAAACAAGTTAAATAAACAAGCGACAGCGCTCAGTTCAGCAGCGGGGGCAGGGCTTTGAGGCTCTGCGGAAGGAATCAAGTATCTCGTCCACAGCGAGCACATCTGCATGTTAGCATCTTCATCGTGAGCGTAGCATGCCGGTGTGAGCATTTAGCTCAATGCACAGCTCTGCCTAGTTTCACAACGGCAATAGCATGGCAGACTCTTGAAATAAATTGTGTTGAGACATATGAAGAATTCAACGAGGTCACCAGAATTTAGAAACCACCCTATATAGTAGATTTTAGAAGATCATGTCCACAATGAGTGAAAGTCGGCACAAGACGTCAAAGTTGATTGTTAAGGTTGAGGTATTGTTGTTTTCATGTGATTAATTCACACATCAATACATTTTCCGAACTGTTGTTATTGTCATGAATACCTTCACAAAGAACGTGAATATTACGCAGCAAAAAAAACAATTACATTTTTTCCGGAATCAGAAAGATTTTCTGAGCTTTGGCACCGAGAATAAAGGCATCAACCAATCATGTTGTGTGGAACCAGTTGAGTTGCGCCTATATTTATGAAACAACATGTTGGCTCCGAGTCCGAACCAAGAAAACTTTATTACTCCTTTCAACCTTGATAAAAAGCAGCGCAGAACAGATCCAATCCTTCCATTATTACCTTTCACAATAAAAGCCCTGGACAATTTTTGTGTAGTGTATTCGTCAGGCCCCCAGTGTGTAAAAGCCTTTGTTGCTGAAAGTGTAGTTCATGTTCAACAACAGTGTTGAAAGAAAAGCCTCCGCTTTTCGCTTGTTGAAGTGAAATATTTGAACTAGGTCAGTCATAGTGTGACGAGCAGGGGGCAAAATGACAGTGCAGCTTGATGAAGAACACTTGAAATCGCCCCAGAGGGAAGAACCATCAGGTGCATTTACTGGGCATTTATCGTACGGTTTTGTTTACTGGCCTGTACACCCATAGGCAAAGAGCCAATAACACGCAGTCTTGTGCATCAACGCAGTGAACAAATTGCTTGAAGGAAGAAAAGCGTTTTTGTCTTTGTCCTAGATTACTATAATGTGTCTCCTTTGCATAGCCTCATTCTCAGTTTTTATGTCATGTTCACTTCGAATGTGAAGTACTTTTGCAACCAGGGCTGCCAATTTGCTAGACAAGAACAGATGAGACCTTTTGCCTCTAAGTGACACAAGCAGGTACAAGTAATTTGAAACTTGCATCAGGTACCTTGGCGCATAAAAGTTTGGGCTTACCAAAGCAGCATTTCCCCCCCGACATCATTCCCTGAAGATGTCCTGGTAGTACCTGCATACCCCCCTTATCATCCTCCCCCTCTGACTCCCAGCCTTTTGCTATTGTAATGCAGGCAGGGAGAGTGGAAAGTATTGAAAGCCTTGTTTTCAGCAGCTGCTGTGTGTGTCTCTGTTGAGTTTTTCCTAATTACCTCCCAAAGGAACCCTACTGCTGTCAGACAGAAAGAGAGGAGGGTGAGAGGGAGCGAGATAGAAGAAGGGAGACAATGTAGGGGATAGGATGGGAAGAAAGACTGAACGTCGACGGGAACAGGAAGACGGCATTACACAGTGAAAACAGAGCGAGTGAAGGGAAATAATGTAGAAGCAAAAAGAAGAAGCTTGCATGCGATCTTCCATTTGGCCTCAGTCTGCCATGTTGACTGTCACTTCAGCTCTGGAAAACAGGTAGAACGCCTCCATCTCCAGTAAGGGATTTTAAAAAATGCATGGGGCTGACGACATATCCACAGGACAAACGCTAAAAAGCTGTAGGAAGAACTATGTGAGGCCCTTATCTACACTTAGAGTGCTGCTTTCACATCTTGTTAACTATACAGTCACTTAAAGTGACAGTATGCAACATTTGCTCAACAGCTGCAGCTGTGGCCACAAGTGGCAACTACAGTTTAATGGCACATTGAATTTCATTCATTTTCAAAGATTGAAATACACCCATAGACTGTAGGCTATATAAGAAGTGGATGTAGTAACTGTGACATCACCCATTGGTTTGTGGACCACTGTTTTGTCGCCATCTTAGGTTTTTTGCAAGCAGAAGAGACACGAGAGGTAGGAGCTAAGTACAAAATGTTATAATTAACTTTCATGAGCTGAACAACGAAAACATGGACAAAACCTCTGCCGGGACAACGGCGTAGTAGCGACCTATCGATCACAAGGTAGCCACGCCCTAAAGCATACCCTGCTTTATGGTTTATTTGACTCTAAATGGGACCATAATTTACTAAATGAATATCATGCTGTATTGAAGAAGACTTGAAACTAGCGATTGAGACCATAAACTCATGTTTACAATGTTTACTGGGGTAATAAATAAAGTGAGAGGTAGGGTAATTTTCTCATAGACTTTTATACAATCAGACTTACTTTTGCAACCAGAGGAGTCGCCCCCTGCTGGCTGTTAGAAAGAATGCAAGTTTAAGGCACTTCAGCATTGGCTTCACTTTTGAGAACAAGAGGTTGCCCACTAGATTCATCTTGTGTTATTTGTGCAAATTTGACTGTTGGACCACGCAATCTGTGTGTATGTAAACTCTCAAGTGTGTGACAAACAGGAAGTAAATCCTTGACAATCAGAATCTACATTTTCAAGAACAATTTACCTATTTTTTTTGTCGACATTCTGGTTCATATCAAGCTTTTGAAGTTGACATGACCCTAATGTGAAGTCTTTCTTTTACAATAAATATACAAAAAAAGTATTTTAACAGCATGGTTCTAATAAAAGGAGGATGATCTTGTGTCCAATTGATTGTTTCATTTTGATTTGGTGCTCATAATATTCTGTGTTAGACAATAAAATCCAAAAGCAAAGACTGTCTCTGTGCCACAGAAGCAAATGTAATATGGAAGTAGCCATGTTTCTCATGAAGATGACTTTACCCAGGTTATTTTAACCCACTTGTTCTTCCATGCGTTCACAAAAAGAAACAGGTTACTGGAGTAACCAGGTCAAGAATGTAGTTCTGTGCGAAGGGAATTAAGGCCACTCAAGTAGAGACTCCACACAGCAGACAAAGAGCTGCATTTTGGGTGATTTTATGGTAATGCAGATACATTTTTGCATTCCACTTCAATTCATTATCATCGGAGCAGCTCCAGGTTTCCGGTTTTATTATTAACTCCCGTTTTCGTGAGTGGAAGCTAAAAACAATTCGCTAAAATTGGACACGAGTTCACATTGTTGCCTATTATATGAAGCTCTTCCTTCCTGAAAACAATACAGGATTTTGGCGCACACTGCAGACTCACACAGGATTAAAAATCACAAAGCCTCTCCGGTTATTACAAATCAGGGGATATCCCAGGTAACATCAGTCCTGTGTAAATTGGGCCTCAGAGGGCTATATTAAAACACATTTCCACTGTGATAGACTTAACATGGTGGCCGTGAAAGTGAAGTGCTATTACTGAAGGGAATAATGTGTAAATTATATTTGAGGCTGAGGAGGGATTTCTTTGCACAAAATCAGATGTCATTTTTGCTTACTAGGGAAAAATGATCCTTATCATCACTTGCAGGAGGTGTGGTTCCAGCTCAGATATTAATATATTGCGAATGTAAAATAAAACTGTCTAAAGTTACAGTTTATTTCCCCAAACAAACTGCTGTTACTAGCTGTCTCAATGTAGCTGTCAATGGTGCTGAAACAGTAAGCTAATTCAAGTGTCTGCCAGCCTACACAGAGAATAGAAACGTCACAATAGGAGCATCGTATCCGCTTAATTATCACACTGAGTACATGCTGAGAATATAGACTACAGTCAGAGCATCCGGCTTGCCGCCTTGAGTATATTACACAACCTTATTAAATCTAGCAGTGACGGTTCCCAGAGGAGACGTATTGTCAGTGAATGCAGGTGCTGTCCCTTTGTCATCAACTTAACAATCACATATACAGCTTCTGATGGGAGCCGGAAGAAAATAAAGTGCATCCGCATCGCAGAATAAAGAAAGAAAAGGCAAGGAAACAATTTATGTATGGATGCAATTTAAGTTTCAGTAATTGATGATTCATCTTTAAAAGAAAATCTCTTTCCTGTCTGTGTTTCTTTTCTTACGAGCAGAGGTGGAAAATCTGTACTCAAGTACTGCTACATTACTGAAATATTACTCAACTACAGCAAAACTATTGGTGTTAGAAATACTTAAGTAAAAGTACAAAGTATTCTTCTCAAAAATTACTGTATTAATTAGTATTAGATTACTTTGTAACCATAGATTTTTAATGTGTTATCAATAGCAGGCATTCAATCAGAAAGGGACATCCACGTAGATATACTGTATATATATCTACTTTCAACAAATACATTTGCACTCCTCTGCTCTGATAAATGATTAAACATATGAATGGATCAAAATAAATCAATTTGTTTTCAAACAAATACACAGATAAATTAGGGGAACTAAAAAACATGCAAAATTACTCTCAAGTCCAACAAAGAGCTGTTGTGGTGGTCTCCTCTCAGTACCTGTGACTGCTGCAGCAGAATATTTTTCGTCCGTATGTCATGGTATTCATTGACCCGTTTGTTTGCGATTGGATAGCTTTATTGGCTGCACAAAAATGCAGATCAATATTTTGATATAAATATTTTAAATTGTAGGCCTACTCAGTAAGGAATTAGGATTTTAAAAACAGCATAGTAGGTTACATAGTGCAATGCTTACCAGTGAGCAGTCAAACTGGCCTTAATAGAACCTTTTCATGACAGACATTTTGACCTGTCATAGTAGGAGAAGCACAGGTGTTACCAACAATGTCTATTAAGGTGTCCCAGTAAGCTTTGACGGTGTGACAGCATGCACAATACCAGGACCCTGAAACTGAAGCAGCTAAATGGAATCCATCCATCATTCATTGTGTTATTTACACCTGTGCTTTTCCTACTATGACATGTCATACTGTTTTCTGTGAAGAATGTCAACAGTATGGATGTTCATATACAGTTACTGTATCTGAGAGGCTAAACACGTCACCCATAAAAACACCAGCAGAGATCAGCTGTCATTGAAGTACTTTACCGGATCCAGGTGTGAAACTGTAAAGTATTATACAAAAGCTAAGCTAAGCTTTATTTAAAAAAAAAAAAAAAAACACTTTGGTAAAGAAAGAGGAATAATGGAAGACATTTTGTACAACCTGTTGTAGCTTGACCTTAAAGCCCGGGTACACACTGCTGGCAGACATGAGCTGAAGACAAAATTTACCCTTAAGGCTCTACGAATGCTGAAAGTATAATTTGTGCTCTACTGCACATATATCTGTTGGAGTCTGTTGAAAAGTATCTCTGCAGGTATATATTGGGGGTACTGCATATTTAGGTGTTATATAATATGTATATGAATATTTGGGGTTGCTGTTTGCTGCTGTTAAAGCGGATGAGAGGAGCTGATTTGATTGACAGTTATTGAAGTCCTGCCTCTATTTGCTGACATTCATCCTGCTTCAGCTTTTTTTGTAAAGTTTGCACCAAGACACCCCTGGGCCTGTATTTATCAAGCACCTCAATCACCCTTTGGAACTGCGCTGAAAGGGAACCGTGGCCTAAAAAGACTCCTACCTTAGACTTGAGAGTGATTAATAAAGCTTACTTTCAGCCAGGAGAAAGATTACTCCTAGAAGAGAGTGTGATGTCGCAGTTTTAACGACCTCTCTGCAGCAAAGTAGACTGCAGCACAAATCCAAGTATCATAATGATATTTACCAAGAAGCCATGTTCATGGTAGGCTGGAAGTAAACAATGACAAACCACTCATGTGGCTAAATCAATATATGTATATACAATCTATCAACAGTGATATGACACTACACTTACAACATGTACATACATAGCGTGAATATAGCAACCCTATGGATTGCATGGATGCAGATTGTTTTTCCATAACCTATAAATGAATAAATCTGCACATTATCTGAAGAGCCTTCCAAGCTAAGGATGTCACAATACCAGAAATTAAGTAGTCGAAAGCAATACCAGTGAAATGCCACAATTCTCGATACCAATTTGATACCACGTTAAAAAAACAAAACAAAACAATAAATCCCATGTACTTCAAAATCCACCCGTTTATCACTGTTTGCATAGAGCTTTTTGCTGATTTATTATTAATCCCTGATGATCCGCCTCAAGTTTGTCGCTAAAAACAAAATTTCAACAGATTTAAACGCATCATGATAACGTTACAATTTACCTTCGCCCAGGATTTCATAAAGTGAGAGAATCGATCGGGGCCACATGAGGTGAACAACACATCTGATCTGCGCTTCAGCTCACTATCCAGACACTCAATCACTGCTCATCCTGATATCGGCAGATTGATGCGAATAACAACGTCAATACTCTTCACAGTTTACTTCAGAAATAAATTAAAGCTCTTTACAATAGGCTATAGACAGACTGATTGAATAGCCAACCAATCGGAGTAAAGAGCAAATACCGTTTCAAAAGCAATAAATGGACATCGATGTTAACTGTCCATTGATCCACTTAACCTGTTTTACATCATGGATTCTTACTGGCAGCGTAAAGAAGGCGTAGGTAACACATTAGTTTGTGCACAGTGTACTTATATAAAGATATATATGGGCATGTTTGACCACTGTCTCAAAGCAATAAATATGTCCTTATTCTCCACATAGACATGAGACAAAACACACTATAAGACTTGAATAAGACTTGAATATACGAATGTGTTTACTAGCAGCTGGTAGGGCTTCCCGCTGCAGTAAAAACCAGTTACTGTATGGACGAATCCAAGGTGGATTTCTCCTTTGTGAATTTACTCATGGAAATGAAATGGGATCGGGCAGAGGTATTTATTTATTAATATATCCAGCGAGGGGCATTACCTCAGTGGCATATTATTTTCTCTTCTCCCAGTGCCCCCCTCCCCTGGAAAGGCGGCATTTGTAAATGTGTGCTGACAGCAGAGGTTACCTTGAGCAGGCCGGTGGACCTGGGGCTGTATGTCTTCATTTACCCCAGTATCTGCAGATGCCAGGGAAAAGGGAAAGTTATTTTCTGTGTCTGGCCCGCGGGGAAAACTGAGGCTAACGATCTTGGCCATGTTGATTGTTACCTTGCTTCTAGAATAGCACTTTACTTTTAGGATCAAGCAGGAAGGATGAGAAGGGATGTGTGGGGCGTGTCTACATGTCTACGTGTGCGAGCATAGCAGAGTTAAAGGTGAGGGTTGGGGGGGTGAAGGTGTTCGGGCTACTGGCTGTATACACACACACACGCACGCACGCACGCACAGGGGGGAGCTTTGAACCCCAGCACCCAGAAAAGTCAGGTGTGTGGTGTGATTATACTGAACATCTGTGTCCACCCATTAATCATCTGGATTATTTAGGTCAACCTTGTTGCAAACACCTTCCATGAGGTTACTATAGAATGCCCGGTAGTATGACTCCATAGTTCAGTATGTCATGGGTCTGACAAGTGTAAGCAAGTGTACTTAAAGGTACAGTGTGCAAGATTATGCGGCATCTAGTTGTCCGCTTACTCTTCCCTTTCCAAGACTGCGGAAACGTGAGCCCCCGAGAGCAAAAACCGTGGTAATGAGTATTGAATTTATTGAAAGGATAGGATAGCCCCTTGAGATGTAGAATCTCATTTTAAAGGGGGTCCTCCCACCCAGACCCCCAGCCCTCAGCTATTATACAAGACAAAACAGCATTACATAGAAAACATACAGTGCAAATAAACAGATACAGACAGCTTGCTCACCATCTCCCACCCAGACCCCCAGCCCTGTGCTATTATACAAGAAACATTTGATACAATGACCATATTTAAATCAATTACATCCGCATAAAGAACAATTGCAACAGTTTGTCTTCAGATTGTATGTAGCACAAATGAACTGAGGATCATAACTACACACAAATTAAAAACATGAATAGGTTGTTTTAAGATGAGAAAATAAAAATGTCCTGAAGCAACGGAAAGAGGTAATAGATCTCAGAAAAGGAGGAAGATTATTCCAGTCTGATGGAGCTTTGTATTGGAATGACCTGCGTCCAACTTCTTTGAAAATTCTTGGGACAATGAAAAAGGGATGTTGCATATGTCTGAGTGAATATGAAGATCTACATGGAACCAAAAACTCTTTCAAATAGGAAGGACAATTAAAATAAACGCATTTGAAAATAAACTGAACCCAGTGAAATTGCCTTCTAGATATCAGCTGCAACCGATTAAGTGGTTCATACATGGAACAATGGTGAGTTCATGGTGAGTTCATGCCATTCGTCTCGCTCAGAGGCCATCCTTATCATAATAACAGTACTTTAGGAGCAACGGAAATCAGACGGCGGCTGGTGGTAGCACGGTTTTCGCACTCTGCGGCTCACGTTACCACAGTTTGACAAGCCTGCCTGAGAACTACAGTGGCCTTCAGGAAACGTAAAAAAACGTGAAAGGCTCTCTCTAGAGCCAGTGTTTGGTTTGTCCGTTCTGGGCTAATGTAGAAACATGGAGGAACAACATGGTTGATTCCGTGAAGAGGACCCGCTCCCTATGTAGATATGAAGGACTCATTCTAAACTAACAAAAACACAACAACTCTTATCTCAGGTGATTGTACACTAATGAAAGCATAGTTATGAATATTATATTTCAATTCTGTGAATAGATCCCCCGAAATGCTACACAATTTTCCTTTAAAAGGAATATTCTTTTGGAGACCAAAATCACAAAGAAAAGTGCCAACAGCTGCTCTAAAGTTCCTAATCCTAAAACAACATTTGAAAGATCCACCTTGACACAAAGATAGTAGATATTTCACGTATTCCACATGCACCGAACTGTCCATCTGTAAGACACATGACAGATTCCCTTACAGAGATATTAACATTTCATATTATTTAGATAGGATTGCATTACAGAAACGTCACAAATGTAGTTTAGCTCATCTTTGAAAATGTCATTACATTTAAGTAAATGGATGCTGATCATGCAACAGTGTGGTGATGCAAGTTATGAATGACAGCTAGCTAACACCCAGTGGGTGATACGGGTCACACATAAAATAGCTTGTTTGTCAAATCACCTGTTTGAATTTTCAGATGAGTTTAACAGACCGTCTGATCAAAAGAAGAGAGAGAAGTGATGCCCGTGGTGATGAGGCAGCAATGTTTTGACAGGGGAGCAAAGCACACGTTTTTGGAGATACCAAATTTTTAAGTGGTTTTACATGTTTCCAAATACAGTTTTATTGACTTTACCTCCCACGAGACAGTACAGGTGGTGAAGCAGGGAAGCTCAGATGTGAGTGTAGGCCAGAATAGAGGAAGTGAAGGAGAAGCAGGACAGGAGCGTAGAGGAGAGAGGAGCAAAGTGCATCAGCAGCTGTTGCTGTACCAAAAGGAGACCGACTGCCACTACAGCACGCCCAAGAACTCATAGCAATCTGGTTTTTAGTCGGGGGTGGATGGAGAACCCAAGACTCAAGTCTTGGACCATGGTGAATACATCTAACATATGGAGCAGTTTGAGGTTTGATCTCTCAGATGATGTAACAATCACAGCTACTACTTCTTAAATAACTACCTTAAGAAGCATGCTGCTACTTAATACCGTCAAGACAGTGTGAAGGCACACTGGTTAAAGGTAAATTCACAAATATATCTTATTTTTAACTTGTTGTTCAGGAAACGCTCTCAAAAATTCGTCAGACATTTGATTGAAAATCTATTGTTTTTTCCCCAGTGCCGGTTGCCTTTGACCCTGTTGTCATTCTTGAACATGAGGCATTAATTGGTGGCTTCAAGTGCCTTTACCACCTCACAACAAACGAACAGGCTCATTTCACAAATTATGCTGACCTCTTGGAAATTGCTGAACTTCTTCTAGTTAAAAGGTAAATGTTCATGCTTACCTTTTTTTATCATCACAGTTATCAAAGTTTGTAATATTGTATTTAAGATAATTTGTTCTCTTTGAGATTGGGAAGACGGCCAATTACACATCGCACATAATCGTGGGTGAGATCCTCCTGAGTGCTGTCATTGAAGAGCCAATCCTTGAAGACATCACTGCCTCTGTGGTAATCCGGCTGGAGGTGGACGAGACCACGGATGTGTCTGTTAAGACAGCTTGATGTTTAAATTAGATATAATTGTATTCCGAGGATGACAACAATAATTTTGAACGACGTCTTTATTGTGTTATGCCTCCTTGTTCATCAGATATATGGACAAAGAGGGGCGGCTTTCCAGCCAATTTCTGGACTTGGTGACAGACAGCGAGAGCAGAGCTAACACCATTGACAAATCAATAAGGGAGGTCCTCACAAAGAATATTCCCACCCAAAGATTTACATCCTTGGGACGGATAGAGCCGCTGTCATGACTGGTATGAACTACCAACAAACACAAGGCTGATATTAACTGCTTGGAAACTAAATCATGTAATAAAACATGTTAGTCCTGAAACAGGGAAAGTGGTTGGTGTCATTTGCATGAGTGGCACACCACTTCAACCCGTGCTGTAAGGATGCTTCATCAAGAGTGGCTTATATGGACTCCGTCAGGGACCTTTTACAGCAGCTACACCTGTACTTCAGGAACAGTGCTAATCACACAGCTGTACTCAGCAGAGCGCTTGGGCCTGGATAACCTGAAGGGAAGGTAATATAGAAAGGGAAAAAATATCTATTCCATATACGCACCTTATCTGGTGGGACTTAATGTGCTTTCATCTCATGGCTCTACATGTAAATATTTCTAGGAAGTGAAGGACACAATCTGGCTCTCGCAAGCCATGGCCATTACCGACCTGCAGCAGAACCTGAGCGCCATCCTGGTGGAGGACACTGAGCTCAAGAAATACCCAACAGCCAAGGGGCTGTATGGCTTTCTGGCCACCAACCGCTTTGTGTACCTGCAAGCAGATGTGATGCCACATCTCAGCAGGTTGTCAAAGGTGTGAAGTTCCTGAATCTGAAAGTTCAGGTGCCTTCCATTATTTTTTATTTTGACATAAACTGCTTATATCAACCAGATACCTGCTGCTGCGTTCACACCTGTTCTGTCTCTTTGTTATTACGTCCCTGTGACAACAGCCTGCCTCTGAACAATTAAGGATGCTGGAGACCATCAGCCACCTGGGTCTTTCCTGTCAAAGCTCCACCCAGACCTGGACAACCCTGCAGGACTCAGGGCTTGTAATATTGTTAATGAGGAGGAGAGGAACAAGAGAGGTAGACGTGACGAGGCATTAACCAGGGACTGACTCTGGACCCAGGTCAGAAGCCAGGGATGTTTGTTTTACATGCCCGTTAAGTGGTTTGTATATGGACTAACACGATTCAGTTCAATATATATTGACGACCTGCTGGAGAGGCTGGAAAGAAGGATCCAGAACCTGGACCTTTTAGGGGTTTTCCATGTATTCAGCCCTCAGGCAGGGACTGGTGATGATGCAGTTAACACGGCCAATTTGCAGCTCCTTACCGGCAATTTTTACAGAGTAATGAAGGGCAGCAGGAATGGTCCTCTTTCAAGCAGCAGATGCCAGTTGGGGCATTCAGGGTAACATGGAATGAATTACAGTAGCTGTATTTCCATTCAATTGTCATGCGAATTTTAACGTAACTTTTGAAATGTCGGAAAAAATTAAATGCGATTTAGGGCAGTTTCCGTCAACTAGTTTGGAGCGAAAAAACTTGGCTTGTCAGCTACAGTGTAGATTGGTCAGAAGTTGGCGCTATAGGATATGCATGGCTGTAATCCGCCAGTAACCAGAGTAGAAGAAGAAGAGGTTTCAAATGCCAACTGGAAACAAAACAAGTCAGATTGGCTATGCATGCATCTAACCATCTACAAGAGAAAAATGGAAAGATGTTTCAGGAATTGGGCAAGTTATAATTGTTCTTTCATGTCAGATAGTATTAGCCATGTTTCATGTTGTCCAGAGACTAAGACAAACTTTATAATTGTATTTATATTAATAATATCTGAGAAGATGCCGACAGCGAAAATGTATTAATTAATTTTAATTCAGCAAAGCGTTTCCATAACACCTTTTTTGCGCATTGACTATTTTTCGATAAAGGCAAAAAACACCTCAAACGAGCGTAAAAATTTTTTTTGCAATTGAGGAAGTTTTACCGAATTTTGCCGTTTCTATACAGCTTTTCTAATGCGATACTTCAAAATCCGAATAAAAATATGTGAATAGAAACAAGGCTAGAGAGTAATAATCCTTTTCAGGAGTTATTTAGCCTAGATTGATGTTGTGTTTTATGTGTTTCAGGACATGGATCAGCAGCACCTGATGCAGGGCCTTGTCAGAGGTGGGTGAATGGGGGCAACTCTCCTCAAGCAAGGTGGCTGCCATTGGTCTGACATCCCAGTTTCCAGTGTAAACTGTGAAAGGGATTTCTCTACAACAAACAGGGTAGGATACTTGAGCAAGTAATTATAATCTTTATTCAAATCTCACACCCCACGGGCCCCACATCTTCTTGTGTGTTGATTATTATTTTTGAATCAACAGGTGAAGACTGACCAGAGAAATCATTTAAAGGAGGAACAACTTGATACTTGTATGCGCTGAGCAACAATGGCCACCCAACAAGAGAGTTTCCTTTGAGAAAGCCTTAGAGCTATTCTCTCAGAGCCCTCACAAGATCAAAGGCTCTCAAGCAGGATGCCAACTGTGCCACTACTAAGGCTTTGATTTAAACCCACCTTGAACTTTGAGGGTTTGGGGACGACGGTAGGGAGCTTAAAGAAGTGGGAGGGAGGGAATGGAGGGGAGACAGTAGAAATGTTGGGAAGGGGGTGGGAAGATGCATATTGGAGGCACAGACCTTTTGCATTGTTGTAGCATTTGTTATATGTTTGTCGTAGTATTTCTTATATTATGTGATTTTACTGTATATGGGTTGTTGATATATGTTTTCTTCAATAAATGTCAATAATTGTAACAAAGGTTCTACTTGTATTATGTTCGATAAAAGTGTATTCTGGGAATCTTGAGACACCTCATATGTAAGCTAGACAGCCATTTCCCCTGCTCATTCCTGTTCACACATGTACTCTTAGGCCTCAAGAGCCCTTCAGGAGCCGGCAGACACATAGAAATCTCCCAGCAGGGCATGCTTTACAAGAGCACAAAGAACATTACCTCTGCTGCTACAACTCCATCCTAGGGGAAACACTGTAAGTGTATGATTAAAATATAGTGAAGCAATATGATAAGATGTTTCAGTTGGAATAGCGTATTGCATTAACTACAGTACAGGCATATGAAGTAAAAACGGTACATTCATGATGTCATGAGGGTGGGGGGAAAAAGGAAGAGAGAGCGACAAGACAAAGCAACAGGTTAGTTTGTGTGTCAGTGAATTGGTCGACACGTTCACAGAGCTATATTATATTAATGATAATATACTGTATCTTATTACACAAAGCCATTTTAGGACCTAGGTGAAAGAAGTGTTTAGGGAAAAATGCTTTTACTGTAATGCTGCCACACTAAACATTGTTGACGTTACTTTGTAGATATTACAATATATTTGGCAATGACAGCACTGCTATTGAACTTTGGCAGGGGCATATTTTGAGTTCTGGTATTTAGCTGTTTTTTGGGCTGGGCTGGTTTTATTTGCCGTTGGGCTGGCTTTGTCACACAGACCTGGCAACCCTGAATGTAAGCTGCAATTATTAGCAACGAACCTGACAAACTTAAACCCACTGTAAAGCTTCGGTAATGCTTTCCGCAAAGACGGTTTCACGGACATGAGCTGATGTGGAATCGTGACGAGGAAACGTTTGGAACTTTTATACTCGGTGCGGGTTTCTCCTCGCGGCAAACCGACATTCTCAAAGCTCCTCAAAATTTATAATTAAATAGGGCAAAATCGATCGGTCGCTTGCTAGAAATGAGAAGCCTGCTTTCATTCACCTCTGTCTGAAATCAAGGAGCCATCGTTTCAAAAGTTACAAATATCAAGTGGTAGCAAACGAGGCTCAAAAACTAGTCAGTTAGCTTACCATAAAGACTAAGAGCAGGTAGACACAATTTATTTAGTCACATTTTAATGTTGTTTTCAAAATTTCAGCCTTCAAAGCATTAACTATTAAACATAGAAGCTATAAGGTCTTAACGTAAATACATTAGATAGGTAGATAGATAGGTAGATAGATAGATAGATAGATAGATAGATAGATAGATAGATAGATAGATAGATAAACAGTGAAAGCATCAAGGTGTAAACTCCTAATCAAATTCTTGACATTGTCCCTTGTTTGATGCTGACACATCTTCCTTATCTGCTTTGAACAGAGCCATGCCCTCTAGCCCTTTCTTTTTCATTATAATGGAATAGATTAAGAGTGTATATGGGCGACAGGGAGCAGGAGTCTTAGCCACAGAGCCAAAATGAAGGGTTATTACAGTTAAATACAGGCTGACACTCTGTCGGCTAATCCTCAGGGCGGCCATTACGGGGGAAACTAATAGGCACATCAGTAATCACAGCCAAATTCATTGTCTTATCTCAGTCTGAAAAGCACCCTTAGATAGCACTATAACAATCACTGTAAGAGGATCTCTACCAATATTTAGGAAGAAGTAGACTTTATAATTGGTTCATGAGAGTTCATGAAGTTAAAAAAAAAAATCAACCAATAACCTTGAAAGAATAAGTGGTGGTTGTTAAAGTCAAAACCATTTTGTTAAGATTGAACATTCCTTATGAGTTTTCATTTGATTGACATGAATTTATATCAGATTAACCAGACAGAGAATGGATTTCCCCAAAATTCAAAACACTGCTTCACAAAAGCTGCACCAATACATATTTTTAGAATAACAATGGATGAAATAACGATGCATAAGGGATTGCTCATAGTGACAAAACCCACACAGACTAATCACTAGACTAAGCAGTTCTTCTCAACTCTACAGTGCTTTTTAGCCTCTTCATTGTTACAATACATAACTTCAATGTTTTTATACATTCTTACAGTTCTCATCAGTTTGTTTCAAGCCACATCAGGCATCTGTTCTGATAAACCCACCATACACTACTGGTCGAGCATTAAATGGTTGACAGACACATTTGGGAGCTAAAGAACTTGATTTTTTTCCCCCTCAGGAGTTGGTGGAAGAGGGATCAATCCTCTATTGCTCATCTTGAGGTTTCTTGCTTTTTACTACTTCACAAGGTCATAATATGTCAATCTTGTGTGCCCAATTATTAAACAATACAAATAAACAAATACATTTAGGAGATTTGGAAAAAGGACAGACAGGTTGGTTGCTGACATTTTTTTAAAATTACATGAATTATCGCTAGCCAGAAAAGATTCCTTTGTTCTTATTATTCTCTCATTTTTGTCATGCTTGTACAACCTAGCAACAGTGACAAAGGAGGTGGGACTTAGGAAGGTTCAATTGGCCAAAAAAAATCAATAAATGCAGCTACAAGTACAAAAATAAAACCATTATCTATTATTGTGGCCTCCGTCAAAATGAGTCAAATCTTATATATCTTAGTTTGTTCATAACGGATCTGTCAAGCATTTATAAACAATAATCAATGTAAGTGGTAATATACTGATATTATACAGTATTTATTTGGTAAAATATTGGTAAGTTATTTCAGACCAAAAGGGGGAGGCCCTTTCCTGTTTCAACATATTTTTCCCGGTTTGGTGTGGAACAACTTGACCGGCCTGCTCAGAGCCCTGACCTCAACTCCATCCATTCCACCTTTGGGGGAACTTGAACTGTGAGTCAGGCCTCATCACCAGACATCAGTGCCAGACATCACTAATGCTCTGAAAGAGAGCAAATTCCTGCAGCTAGCTACCGAAATCTTGTGGAAAGCCTTCCCAGAGGGGTGTCGGCTGTTAGAGCAGCATATTAATGCCACTGGTCTTGGAATGACATGTTCATCAATCAAATATGCATGTAATGCTCAGGTTTCCACCTTTGGCCATGAAGTGTATATTAGAGAGTTACACCAAAGTGAAATCATTGCAAAAACAGTCAGTCTTTGTCTGATAAAGCACCTATCTCAACATTTAACTCCTTTAGCCAAAGATATTGGTTGGTCATGAAAATGTAAGAGCTCAGAGCTAATTGTATTGACATCTGAAGAAAGCCTATAAAATGTCAAGCGGGTAAACACTAGGCATTTTCATTAAATGTCCAAAGGTGCACGAGTACACACAAATTTGGAAAGCATACATCATTCAAATCTACCCTGATGCACTGCTGTTAGCGCGCTCAATTTATTGAATTGGGTTTAGATTTAATTTGCATCCTAATTTGACCCTGGCACCTCTGACTAAAGCTCAGGGTGGTTTTATTGCTCCCCACTTTGTAATCAGTCAGTTATTCATGAGTACTCTGAATACCAATGGTCCTACTCCTCCAGCTGCTGAGAGGTGGGAACATTCAGACGTTGTTATTGTTCACAGCCTCAAAGTGTGTGGGTGTTGAAATTTGATACCACACTTATATTTTTGTAAACCAGCAACAAAAACCAAAGATAAAACTCTGCAAGTTGTGCCACTTTGCTGACAGATGCACTGTCACCCTCTCAAGTGATTTGAAATACACAATGTGATGACTTGATAACAGGTTGAAAGAATATGTCAAAGGCAAAGTCAAGATTTGAATTTTCTGAGCACCATACATTAAATACTGTTATGTTTGATATCTCAGTTCAGTGAGATTTTTTACTTTTTGTGTACTTTTACTCAACTTTAACTGACCTACATTCCCCAGAATGCCCTTTGGCAAACCCCAGAGAGTGTGCTTGAATGAATAATTTGTATTGTAGGTAGAGGATGCAACAGTGCTGAGGGTGTTTTTCCAGTCGAAAAAGCAAGAGTCACCACTCCCAATCAATATGACACTTGTCAGGATGCCCTATTGCATTCTGGTCTACTTTGGCTACCGTTGGTCAGGAAACAGATAGAGTATATTTACATCTTCCATAAGCCTTAAACATCAGTCTGACCTTTGTTTTCAGCCACGCTTCAACATCTCAACAATTACTGCATGGATTGCCATGAAATTCGGTACTGATATTCATGGTCCCAAGAGGATGATTCTTACTGAATCCTATCGACACCAGCAAGTCAACATTTTCACTTATCCTGTGAAATATCTCAACATCTATTTGATGGGGAAAAAAATGCAAAAATAAAGAATTTTGTACAGACATTCATGGTTCTCACATGATGTATCCTATACCATCAGGTTGCCACTTGTAATTTTGAGTGAAATGCCTTAACAACTATTGGATGGATTGCCATGGTATTTGGCACAAACATCCATGTTGAAATAAATAATAAATTGTTTAACCTTAGTGACCCCATAATGTACCTTTTTCCTCTAGTACCATCATAAGGTCAACATTTCCAGCAATACTAATGACATTCTCTCATCTTTTCTTTGTCTTTAGAGCTAATCAGCAATTGTTAGCATGCTAACATGCTAAACTAGGATGGTGAACATGGTAAACATACATGCATTTAGCTCAAAGCACTGCTGTGCTCAAGTACAGCCTAATGTGGCTACTGAATTTTATTCGTGTTGATTCTGAGACACCAAATCTGACCTTTGCCATCCCTCAAAAGAAATGCTCCACTTGTGTCTGGGTCTAATTTCGGCAACATTGGTCCAACTGTTAGTCTTCCATCTGTCTTCTTGTCCAATAATGTGGTCCAGTCCAAGATATCTGGAAAACACATGGCTGCGTTTCCATGAAATCTTCTGTCGATCTTCATGGCTGTCTAATCTCTATAAACAGATTTTGACATGTAGGATCTGTAGACAACGGCACAAGATTTTGGTAACGGGAGCATTCTGGTTTCTTTTTCTAGTCTGAGCAGCATTGACCGATAGTTTTCGAGCAGACTGGTTGAATAAAGGGAAACAGTCCGTGTGGAGAGCAAAAGAGGCGGAACGCATTGGCCGAAATGCAATCTCGGAACCCACCTGCAATCGTCTGACAATAATTTATTACTTTAATTACTTTTTGTTGGTTTAAAATAAGCTTGTAAACTGGCTACCTGTGAAACAATCTGGTCGTGGACGTCGTCTCTCAACTCCAACTTCAGTCTTGCGTCTGAAGTTGCTGATCAGACTGTAAACAATGAGCAGCACACGGAAAAGGAAGTGTTGTCCTGGCTAAACCGGAACCCAAGAAATATACTGTAGCCCCTTGACCCCAGAGGCTTATCCGTCGTCAGACTGGTAGCCGATGGGTTTCAAGATTGATGGTTGCCATAAATGCGGATGTTTTTGGTGACCTTCTGACCTTTACCCTAATACTTAACTTGAGCCTAAGAACTATTGAGATTTAATGGACAGCTTTTATTCATTTTTTTTTTCATTTTGGCCATTACTCTAATGACAAATGATCAACTTAGTACAAGAGATAAGTAAACTGACATAATATTTGTGTTTTTATATGAATGCTTTGAAGAGAATGAACACTGGTGATCTCGTGACCCCACTTACTGTATACTAAACTTTCCACTTAACCAAAAATGACAATCCAATGGGCTGATTGTCAAGACATTTGCTAAACCCATTCACGCTCCCACAGGATTAACCATTAACCTTTCCTGACCTCTTTTGCAGTGCCATCCCACGGTCAAACATTACATTTTTAGCCCTTGCTGAGATAACCCCCATGACATCATCAGGGGTGATTTCCTCAGACTTGACAAAGCATTATAGATTATACAGTTATTGTCTTCTATCAAACTCAACTATACAGTAGCTTACGGAAATATTGTGATGCACCAGTATTTCCTTTGTTTGTCCGTGTAGCAACAGGAATAAAAGTTCTAACTGTTTTTTTTAACATTGCTAACATTTTGTTTTGGAATCTTCCTTTTATCATTTCACAGTCAGCTGGGCATGAATACGATTTGTGAGTGTCTTATTGTAAGGATGACTGCAGAAGCCCACAGCTGCAAGTTTCCCTGCAGTAAAATATGAATATTTTTAATCTTCACACAAACTCTTTTCCATCCTTTTTTTTTAGTTGCAGGAATAGTTTTATCTGTTCTAAAGCTTTGAGAAAGAACAGCTTGAGCAGCGAGGGGGAAATAGCCATTCCTTTAAGTCGTGGACCACATATGAATAACTCTTGGCTCTGTGCATATGGTCTCATGGCTTCTGGAGGGCGATGAGTGTTTCAGGTCACGGTTCCCCTTCTACATATTTCCCTCATGCATATGAGTGGCATGATAACTCGCTCTGCTTGAATTACTGTCCACATCACTCTCTGGCTTTACTGACCGTCTGGAAAACCCAAAGGACGGTCCCTTCTGCTGGCGACGCCGTCTCCCTTGGCCCTTTTTTGGACATTTTGTCCTCTTTTCCTGTCTTCCATTCCTCCCTCTCTGGTTCTCCATCGGTCCCCTAGGCAGTGGCAGGTGCACTTGGGGGGCTCTGGAGGGTCTTTGCCAGGAGCTTGAATGAAGCCTTTATAAACTGGCTTCAATGTCCCCCCTGTTTCCCCCTGTGCTATCATAGGAAAACCACTATCATCACTGTTATGATCTACGGCCCTCCGATCGTGGCTTCTCCCCGCCCGACACGGGGCTTACAAAGACCTCCTAAGGGGTTGTGATGCTCCATTTCAATCAGGCTCTTGAATCAGAGAACCCCCACCCCCACCCTCCCACCCACCTCCTGCCTCACACGCACAAACTCACCACAGAGACAGAAACGGCATGTAACTTCAAGGCAGCCAGACTACAGCGACAGAGAACAAGATAGACACGGGAGTCTGACACCCCAGCTTTCAGTGGAATTACTGCAGAATTAAGCTGGTGAAGTGAGAGGAGAGGAAAAATGAGTCAGCACAGCCTGTCATTGTCACTTGTCTAGCCTAACACCGGGGCTGCTGTAAACCCAGAGATGCCAGCTAGCTCTTTAAAAAATCTGCAACATTTTATCTAAACAAACATGTTATGCAACTACAGCTGATTGCTATGCAACAGCGATCCAACCTATTTTCAGCTCATGGAAGATTTTACATTTGCTGTTCTAAACATCCAGTGTCTTTACTTGCAAAGAATCATCTGATGCACAGGGTGTAGGTGAGATTATAGCAAGAGCTGGATAGCACGAGCGGGTACAGTCACCATGCCAGACAAAGAAATGAATGCCGGGTTACTGGCCAGTATCCACTGAATGTGTTTTGTTCTGACATCTACATTATGTATTGGAGCCAACAGAGTACCTTTTGATTCAATGTTTGCTTTGTCTTCTGGGTGCAGACAAAAATAACCTGCTCACCAAACAGAGCATTGAATGACTGACTGAATATTGGATGATTCTGTTTAGTTTTAGACGTGATGGCAGCACAGCTCTTGGGATGGCACTGTCAGTCTGACTGTCAGTCGGTCCACCACTTCACTCCACACTGAAATATCTTAAGAGCCACTGGATGGATTGCCATGAAATGTGGCACAGACATTCGTGTATCCCAGAGGAGGAAGCATACTGACTTTGGTTATTCCCTGACTTTTTCCTGTAGTGCCACCAGCGGGTCAAATTTTTCACATATCCAGTGAAATATTTCAACATCTACCAGGTGGATTGGCATAAAAAAGTTGTACAGGCATTCCTGGTTTACAGAAGATGATTCCTAATGACTTTGGTGAAGCCCTGACTTAGCCATGCTAGTAGCGTGGCTCTAGAGATGGTAATGTATGTAGTTCCAGTCCACCACCCATCTCAACAACTGTATCATTGGATTACCATTACATTTTTTACAAGCGCTTCTGGTCCCTAGAGGATGAATCCTACAGACTTTGGTCAGCCTCTGACTTTTCCTCTAGCACCATCGGCAGGAGGAGAGCTAGTAACGCTGGCAGCACCGGAGGTAGCAAGCACCACTAGACTTATTGCTATCCATGCCTGTGAGCTTTAGAATCTTTTCTTTTGTTAATAAATCACTGCACTGTACTTGTCTGCCATCGACTGTCTGCGTTTAGCGTTCTACAAAACACTCAACGGCATCTTAAAATTCACTCCGTGGCCATTATACATATAGCTAAAAATAATGCAGGATAATACAACAGCCCACCAATGACTCTAACTTTCATGAAGGTTATAATGTTCAGTTATTGTTGAAACTATTGTAGAGCATGCTTGACAGTAAAGGCAAATAATGCATGCATACTCAAAGGTACTCAAAGCAATGCCCTTTCATTTATGAACAAGTAAAAATATAATTGCAGAAATAAAACACAACTAAATGGAAACAAATAAACTTTGAATCGTATTTTTAAAAATGTGTGTTTTATTTTTGGAGTTTGCATGGTGTTTTAGGACAAGGCAACAACGGTATGGTTAAGAGGTGGTTGCAGTTAGCCCATTCAAACACTTGTTTAATGTTATGTGAAACTGAATTCCAAATTGTTTTATTTGTCTCAATAAATGATTCCTCTACTGCTGCTTTTTTGTACATTCTACAAATATAATCATACATATAATATATGACCTAATATGTCCATGTTTTGCATGCTGAGCCTCAACTCTAAAATTTCCACAAAGTACATAAGGACAGCTCCTTCACTATTCCCCCTGTGTGTGTGTGTACGTTGATATGCTGGCTAAGCCATTTGTGTGTCTCTCGGAAACTGAATTCTTTGAACAGTTTGTCCTGAGGGTTATGACGAGACAAATTGATTATTGACAATCGACAAATGAACAGTCATTTCTATTTGGCCATTACAGAACACCATCCAATTGCCAGAAACAAGGGCACAAATGAAATTGAGAGCATAAAGGCATTATGTTTGTGTTCCAGTAATGTTTCCGTAATGTGCTCTAAAGTCTGGCTCCAGTTTAGCAGACATGGCCAGCTGGGTCAACATGCACTGATGCACCTGAGTGCTCCTGCCCTTATGAGTTTCGGGTCAACGACAATATCGATTGTTACAATCAATGAGAATCTACTGGAGAAAAATCTGAAAATCCATTTAGTCTTTTAATGTTTTTAATTTATGTATTCCAAACGTTGGATGCAGCATAAACTTTACTTTATTGAGCCGCTATTGGCACCACACATTAGTCAAACCTTCCAGTTCAATTTATTTGCGGGTCACCTTTCCAATCTCTTCCAATAAGAACACAGCTTTATCTATGTGGTCTGTTTCAAACAAAACATTCAATGACATCGTGAAGTAAACTCACTTAATTCTATTTGTATCTAGCCATGTAGACAATTTCGGATGAGGCACAGTAAGTGAATTATTATCAAACAGTCGGTTATGCGTCTGAGTTTTTGTTCCCGTGCTCTGCAGTGTCAAAAATGACTTTATATTTTTAAGTTAATAAAATGTACCCAAATTTACGAATATGTAGGATATTACTGCAGACATTCCTGTAATCTTATGTCACAACGTCTACTGTATTTTCATGTGTTTACTACGTGTTTATTTGCATATTGAGCGGGGAAGTGAGATCCGATCACATGAGGTCACTCAGGGTCAGAGATACAGTGAAAGAAAACAACATGCAGAGCCGGTGTTGTGTCGAGTTTGAATACTGTTTTGCGTCAATATGTGTTTCCCCCTACCTAAACCTGAACCAACCCTTGTCCCTAACCTTAACTACCAAGGGGGACGCTATCACTTTAACAGGAGGGAAACACAATTCGACAGGGGAACAGTCTTACGCAATACTTTCACATCTAACTCAGTGAGTTTAGGGTTTATTTCAATCAAACCAGAGTTGGTGGTTTGAGGAAAGACTGTGGTGAGTTTTGTTTTGTTTCTGTCGAGTTTGAATGATGCTATGCATGCTAGAACAGCTGAATTCCCCAGCTGAAACAGAGGTGGGTGGGGTCAGGGGGGTATTGAAAATGGACAAGCCAGTTTTTCCTTGCCAAAATTTAGCGCAAGTTTGGGGCGTTGTTTAGCCTCCTTCTTGACAAGCTAGCTAGTAGACATGTTTGGTAACGGTGGATTCCTTGGTTTTCTAGTTTCATATGATGCCAGTATCATCACTCTAGCTTTAAAACTGAGCCTGCTACAACCTAAAAATCACAAGTTGCGTTAATACGTTAAAGAAATTAGTGACGTTAACATTAATTTGTGTTAACGCGTTATTATTGCATTAACTTTAAAAGCCCTAGTTTTATCAAAATAAGTGTGTTCACATTGAAATGTCAGACTACTGTTATCAACACCAGCTGAAACTTCAATTTGCAATTGTAGTCTGCAAAATAAACTGTAACGTTACTGACGGCAGCTGTCAACCTCAGGCAAACAATGCTACCTCTAAACCGAACTGGCCCCAAACTCCTCCTGGTTGAAGACTAAAGCCAGGTAGTTTATTTACAAGGACATATCTATATACTGTAGGTAGAGATACAAACCTCAAGTTTGTGTACTGTCTAAAAGGAGTGAGTGTTCCACTCGATTCGACTCGATGCCTTTTCATTTGACACCTTTCTGCTGCAATGTGCATTTCCGTGCTGGCGTATTGACAGGCCTGAGTGGCCACAGCCAGACAAACTACTCATCATGTGTCGATGCCTTGAGAGCTCGCAGATGGGGAGGGTTAATCATGTAAGGTGCTTCCAAAGTCACTTCCTCATTCACTTAGAAAGGAGCCTTCCCCTTTATGCTTCGTTGTATATTCATGAAGGTCCTTTAAGCATATGCGGGGCCCACTTCTCATTCAGTCCTCACTGCCAATGCCATTTTAAAGGAAAAAGCCCTTGGAAGGGCAATTTGTTAATTATTAATTGACATATGCACTTATGCACTGTAGTGATGATGAAGATAAGCTTTTAGGGCCACCCTCCTCACATCCACATCATGCTTTAGATTCAAGACCTTGATGGAGAAACAATACAAGCTAAAGCCAAATTGCAGAGTTGCCCTTTGCACCAACAGTGGGTAGGAAAATATATTGAGTTGAACTTTCTGGGAACAAATGCCCCCCACCCACCCACAGTGATTCACAATGATCCTTTACCAAACAACGCAGCGGCATTGCCCTCTATCAAATCGGTTACCCATCAGCCATCACTCCAATCCAGGGGTTTTTAGCGCTGGCACATGGCACTCAATCAGCAGTGCCTCTCTGGATTTCCCAAATGGACTGATCCTGCCAAAGACTCCATTGCCTTATTAAAGTGCATCCAGAGAGGCGGTGCTGTGGCGAGGTAGGATGGAGCAGCCTAAGGGAGGCGAAAGAGGAGCAAGTGACAAGCGAATTCATTACACCACTTTTGTTGATGGTGTTGTAAAATAGAGTGTGAGATGCGGCGCAAAGGTCATCAGCTCACATGTTTCTGTTGTTGGGGAAGGATCTGAATGGCTGAGTAAGCGAGTGGCGATGTCTTGACCCGTTACTTGCATCCAGCAGTCTTATTGATTATTCACAGAGAATCCTGTTGTGTTTGAACTAGGGGGGCCAGGTTATGTGACAAGCACCTTGATGGTAATGCTTTGTGTCTTGAATTGTAATGTTCATTCAGCAAAATCTGTTGGAAAAATTCTGAGTGAAAAATAAGATAACTGCTTACGATTTATCTCGTTAACATGTTACAAAACTGCTTTCACCTTTTTCTACAGGATTAGTGGCAGCACTGATGTGGTGACACTTTCTCAGCCTTGAAACAAGCACATGTTTTTGATTGGGCACATACTGATGGGGCTGTGCAATTAGTCAAATGTCATGTTCAATTACTATTTCTGCTTCCAAAGATTTTGAAAACAAGATAATCAACATAAATATTAAATCGTGCTACATTCTGTTTTGCTCTCCTTTTGTCAATCTCATGGGAAGGCATATAAATAGCACGATATTACAAGGACATTTTGCGTGTCATGAGAACACATTTTAGCCTTTTCGTGTGTCATTTCTATGCCACGCAGCAAAACTACGGTAACAGCCGCAGTTAGGTTTAGGCAACAAAACCACTTAGTTATGTTTAGGAAAAACATCATGGTTGGCCTTTAAATAAATATGTAAACTATGTAAATATGTACAGAAACAACGTAACATCAGTACGGAAAATATTTCACAAACGTCACTACAAAACATGTCACTTACGTTAATACGATAATTACAAACTAATAACTTAACGTATCTTATACAACGTTTCGTATGATATCTTTTTGTGCGTTTTCCTATGAATGTCAAGCAAAACGAGCGACCAATGCGCCTGCGCAAGCACCTCTGGTGTTTAGGCAACAAAACTACTTGGTTTAAAAAATCATGGTTTTGGTTAAAATAATTGCGGAAGTGACATTACTTAAATTGGATCTCCGCGTCAGGGTGCAGCATCTCCCTGTCGGGGTTTCTTTCACAACATTGACCGGCTCATTGTACATTATCCCTTACGTATGACAACAGCAACCTGAATGACTTGCGTGGAAATAGTTACAGCAGTTGATGACAACAATATGATGGATATTTAAACCTGCAACAAGTTCAACAAGCTGCTGACTTGGTTTAAACTGCCAAAATCTAAAACACAACTAAAAATCTAACAACAGAGGGAAATGAAACAACATATGGGCTGACAGCTACTTCCTTTGTTTTATTCAACGTGCTATTATTGATGTGGCGTGTTTGAGATGATGTCAGATGTTCATCCTGTCCGTCTCATCTGTTCGTCGCTCAGAATTAGCACCTGTCAATGCTGAACATTTGTTTTCATCTCCTTGCACACGCCGATAGCAGGTTTGTTGCTGCACATGAGGACACCGAGATTCTGTTCAACAAACGAATCAAACCAAGGGTTCACAGGAGAGAAGATGACTGGGAGTGTACTATAGACCGGTGTGAATTCTGCATAATGTGCCCGGGGATGTACAAAAAACAGATGCAGCCTTACTCTCTCTAATGGATGTGGTGTCCTTTTTTCCATGTATATTTTAGTTCTTTTTTAACTATTCAAAGTGAAGATTTTTTTTCACTCTGGCCAGCAGCAGGCCTGCAGCCCCCTCAGCCCCTGCTTATGATTTTGGATAGCAGAAATTACAGCAAAAAGCTATGGTAGGTAAAAGTATTTTAGAAACCTTTTTATTATATTTGTTGAAATTATTTTTACATCCCGACAGCAATCAATTAATCAAATGCTCTGACAAAAATAAAGAAAAAATCTGCCGTCTCTGGTTTGTCGCCGAACTGTAATACTCGCCTGTCTAATTGCACGTCACCAAAGTCTTCCTCCAGCTGCTAGCTTGACAGCTGTGAGTACTAGCGATAGCCATGTTCGTTGTTTACGTTCTTAATGATAATGTAATGCAATAATGTACGGCAGTGGTATCACTTGTTTGGATGCTACCTCACTATTTGATCAATAAAAGAGCTACGCAAGTGAAATGCTATTTGATTAAAAAAAAAAAAAACAGCAAGGCTACTACCAAGCTACTGAGAAATGAAGTCAAACTAGTAACGTTGCCAGTTGTGGCCCCTACCAAAATTGCTAGAAAAATTATTGGCACACGAGTTGTTCATTCATGGTATGGCTGAGTTTCCATGTTTCATTGTGCTTTGATTAGTAAATTGTTAGTTAAACGTGTTGCATTTCAGCCGACCTAAGTGTATATTAGCTTAGCATAGCAGGCTATTAGCATTGTGATTTCATTAAAGAGGACAAAATTTGCTTATTTTCAGGTTCACATTAACTCTTTTCACCCTCTGTTTGAAACACTCTGAACTTTACGGACTCCACTTCAGCTCCGCTCTAACTAGCTTTGTTTGAGGGCGTGCCAAACTAGCCATTAGGTATGCAGATGTGTTACTTGGTGACATCACCATGTTACGGCAGGACGTCAAACAAGGCGTTTCAGGCAGTTCAGGAGCAGTGTTTCTACTGGGGAGAGTAACTCCCTCTGGCCTGGACTTTGGGTTTTGTAACTTTGAAGACCTTTTACATGCACAAAAAATGAAATAACACACTAAGGGAAAGGAAAAAAAGCATAATAGGCCCTGTTTAAATACAACTGTGCCGTCCTACAGTATTGGACAATTGCACTGAAATTTCACAAGGTTGCACAGAAAACAGCCTGCATAGTGAAGATTCAGTTACATAATTGGAAAGCTCAGAGAAATGTATTTCCAAAAACACATCTATTTTTTTTCTTGATACATAAGCAAAGAAAAAGTGTATTGAATAAACAGAGCAAAATTCCCACACTGCAACTCCATGGGCTACTGGAGGGTTAAACATGATGCCTCTGAAGTCAGTACAATGCACGATGCAGTTATTTTGAAGCACAAGCTTGTAAGGCTTTGTAGAAAGTACAGTATGTTGCCATATTGAATCTGCAATGGATTAAACAATCTGCGATGGATTAAGCTGCTCCTGCTCTGGCCCAAACCTCTCATTATAAAACAAACAAATGTTGACATTTTGAACACACAGCAAAATATAAATAACCAAGGGACTCATTACCCACGTTAAGATGCTTAATTGATCCCAGAGTGATGAAAACGATTGGTTGTTCTGCATGTGCTTTAACTCCTTGTGCATAAAGTGCAAACAAAGCAAAATACAGTAATTACCGGGAAGCTGCAATGCAATAAATGCTTAATTGGTCTGTGTTTGCACTGTTCATAGAACATCACATATGACATTCTGCACAATGGTGCCATTTTGCCAGAAGCACAAAGCACAGCAAGGTGAGAAAAGGAACTAGGCTGCAATTATAGAGTGAACTCTTTGCGTGGGCTCTCGGCATAATTAATGAACCTTTACAGTATTGGGGTCATGAAGAGGGTTACAGATGCTTAAGGATGAAAAGCGACCAAGTGACTAACTGTCAGCCACCCCTGACCTTTTTCCCTCCTGTACCTTAAAACTCTATAATTACACACTCCTGGAAAGAAACTCATTTGTGAAATAAATTGGCTCCACACTAGTCGTATGTCACCTTTCAGCTCATAATTTATTCACAAAGTTTCAGGTAGTGAACACAATGTTGGTGGGTTTTTGTTCCATACTGAGATTTGCAGGACGCTCCATCTGTGTTTCACAAATAGGAGGAGCAGGGAGGCTTGTTGTGTAAATGTAAACATCCATGCTTGCCAGCTCCCCGCCGGCGAGTAACAAATAGTAACTGTTCAAAGCGGGCGATGCACAATGAGAGCTGACAAGTTTGTTGATTGGATGAATGTACAGAAAGTCTTTGTCATAGTTTATTTAGTATAAGAATTATGATTCATGCTTTTGTTGAGTGGGAGTGGAGAGTGGACCACACGGGCACCATTATGTATCACAAATAAATGGGAAGTCAGTGAAATGTGAGACACTACATCAGTCTGTCAAAACTGATATCAAAAGCTGTCCATCCAGAATAAATAGTGGACGAATTCTGTATTGTGAATTAAGTCTGAAAATGAACCAAACATGGCATGATAATATACAATTTAGGGAACTCCGTTTTTTCTTTTTGGGTAATGCAAAAATTCTGCCTGAAAAAAAGAAGCTAACAAAAGAAACCCCCCCCAAAAAACATCCTATTCCCTGCCTATATACATTTTGCATTGAGTTGGGATTTCGCTGTCCACGCTGCATAGATACGGCTGTGCGGTTCCGTTTAGCTGGGTGCCGCAGTGTGTACTGGATGGCCATCATGCAATATAGCTTCAAGAAGCCAACAGCAAGGGCTTGGACTTTTCCGTTGGGATGTTAGATGTTGAGTATGTAAGGGATAATGTACAGCAACCAACAGGGCGATGCCACACCCCAACGCGGAGGGTAGGGGTCTCTCATCGCCCTGAAGGGGTTTCTTTCACAACAATGACCGGCTTGCTGTACATTATCCCCCTTATTACATGGCTACTTATAAGTAGTTTGTTCCTGTTAATAAAGAAACACATTTGGACGTCTGGTTAGCTCAGTCAGTAGAGCGGGCGCCCACGTAGCAAACTACAGTCCTTGCAGCGGCGGACCCGGGTTCGAATACAGCCTGTGGCCATTT
>CAKALG010041690.1:0-18113 GCA_916700815.1 Helicolenus hilgendorfi
TGGTCTGCCTACCGCAGCAAAGCCGGGCTTGGAGCTTTTTCACCTGCCACATCTTGCACATATGTGTTGTTGTGACACGTTGTTGTTGTTATCAGGGTGCTAGCAGGCCTGGCCTGAGCAGCTCAGTGAGTGGATCAGAGTACCGACGCTGTAGTGGATCAGGGTCGACTCCCACTGGGCCCACACATACTCCACTATATGCTAATGTCCTCATTTTAGTGCTCAGAGCTCCAATATTCACACTAAACTCTGCAGCAACTTAAAAAAGGGGCTGCAGAGTCGACATTTATATCAATGAGGTTAGACTCAATAACAGAAACGCCTCTTGGTATAACAGCACCACAAACGACATCCTCCAAAATGACCTTCATGAAAGTACATTTACTGCTGACCTAATGCCTAACAGTACCCAATAATCTGGCAAGTAGTTAGGAGGGGTCACAAAAGTATGCTGACACAGCACATTTCAGGAGTGAAGTATTCAAAACATTTATTTAAAGGAACAGTGTCTAACATTTAGTGTTATCTATTAGCAGAAATGGAATATAATATACATAACTACGTTTTCTAGGGCTGTCAATCAATTAAAATATTTAATTGCGATTAATCGCATGAATGTCTTAGTTAATCTTGATTAATCGCAAATTAATCACACATTTTTTATCTGTTCAAAATGTACCTTAAAGGGAGATTTGTCAAGTATTTAATATGCTGCTTTATGTAAATCTATGTATATATTTATTATTGGAAATCAATTAACAACAAAAAGCAATGACAAATATTGATCCAGAAACCCTCACAGGTACTGCATTCAGCATAAAACATATGCTCAAATTATAACATGACAAACTGCAGCCCAACAGGCAACAACAGCTGTCAGTGTGCTGACTTGACTATGACTTGCCCCAAACTGCATGTGATTATCATAAAGTGGGCATGTCTGTAAAAGGGAGACTCGTGGGTAGACATAGAACCCATTTACATTCACATATCTTGAGGTCAGAGGTCAAGGGACCCCTTTGAAAATGGCCATGCCAGTTTTTCCTCAACAAAATTTAGCGCAAGTTTGGAGCGTTATTTAGCCTCCTTGGCGACAAGCTAATATGACATGGTTGATACCGATGGATTCCTTAGGTTTTGTAGTTTCATATGATGCCAGTATCTTCTGCTAGTCTGCTAGTAAAATCTTTAAAAAGCTGTCTTTTTGTTGCCTCTGCTGGTTGCTTTAGGAACATGTCTGGAGAAAGTCATCCATGTTTAAAGAAGCAAAGGAAATCCTCATCTGTCCCACATTCAGACCAGAGAGTATAAAGTACACGAACAGTTGTAGAATGAGTCATCGTTTGCTCTGTGATAGAGTATATGAGCTGTCCGTCTCTCTTCAGGGGGTTCCCTCACTCAATCCTAATCTGTTTGGACTGAAGTCATTAGAGTCTCTTATCCATCCAACTGTCGCTGTCATCGACCTTCATGTGTGGTGATGATGGACCTCTTGATTTCTCACTGTCTGAAAAATGAGTTTGGTGATGCTCTTTAATCACTTTTTGCACTTTATCGGACTTGTCAAGGATGAATAAGTGTTACTCTGTTAGGAGCCAGGAGGGGGGCTTGATTCTGACATCCCAGATAAACTATTACATATCACGAGTTAATTTCTAATTACCTGATACACCTGTACCTGTCTGTCTTTTTTGTTTTACAGTTGATTGTTGATGTCTGAATCAGTGATGATGAGGGCTCATTGTTGAGGAAAGGTTGTTACGTCCAATCAGAATCACGGTTGGTTCTTCCTCCTCTGCCTCTGCTGTAGTGTGTGAATTGAGACGTGCGTCACGCGTTGCTGGACATTTGTACGAAGCATTGTATTAAACCTAACTAAGTAGTTTTGTTGCCTAAACCTAACAAAAGTAATTTCCTGTAAAGACGGAAGTTTATTTTGAAAAGACTGAAGTGGAAATTGAGATGTGCGTCACGTGTTGCTGGACATTCTAAGGAAAACTATCATACGAACAGTTGTCAGAGGATACGTTGCATGTAGGCAGTGGTGGAAAGTACACTTACTAAAGTACTGTACAATTTTGAGATTCTTATTCTTCAGTAATTCTGTTTTATGCTACTTTTTCTGCGTAAGTCAGAGGGGAAAACGTCACTAGACTCTAAAACTCCATTGTATATACTGTATAGTTACATTTCATATTAAGATTTCACATTGGAAACATACACCGATCAGCCATAACATTAAGACCACTGACAGGTGAAGTGAATAACATTGATTATCTCGTTGAAATGGCACCTGGCAGTAGGGGGGATATATTAGACAGCAAGTGAACATTTTGTCCTTGAAGTTGATGTGTTAGAAGCAGAAAAAATGGCCAAGCGTGAGGATGTGAGCGACTTTGACAAGGGCCAGATTGAGATGGCTAGATGACTGGGTCAGAGCATCTCCAAAACTGCAGCTCTCGTGGGATGTTCCCGGTCTGCAGTGGTCAGGACCTACCAGAAGTGGTCCAAGGAAGGAGTACCGGTGAACCGGCGACAGGGTCAGACCCGAGGCTCATTGATGCACGTGGGGAGTGAAGGCTGGCCCGTGTTGTCTGATCCAATAGAAGAACTACTGGAGCTCAAATAGCTGAAAAAGTTAATGCTGGTTCCGATAGAAAGGTGGCATGTTTGTTGCGTACGGGGCTGCGTAGTCGCAGACCGGTCAGGGTGCCCATGCTGACCTAATGTTATGGCTGATGGGTGTATGATAAGCTATTAAAATACATCGTATTTATAAGGTTAAAACCAACCTCTTTTGGCTCGTGACCCCTGTGCGTTGTTAACAGTTCTACCAAAGACACATTTCCCCTCTAAACTTCTCAGATGGTTTCATTAAAACACCAAAGATGTAAAAATCAATATCTCTCAAAAGAAGCAAAGATTAAAAAGAAAAATGTGTAATTTTTTCTTTTTGTAGCAGAACATTTTTCATCTTCTTACCTCTCCCATTAATCATCTCACGTCCCCTCAGATTTATCTTGTAGAAGAGGACCTGACTGCCTGGACTAAAATACTGAACTAAAACTAAAACTGTATATAAAGTAGCTCCTCTACAACAGTAAAATGACGTTTACACACTGTTGCATCAGTATTAACAGTCTTATATTGTAATACATAATAATACATCACTCACAGGAGACATTTTAATGCAGAAAATGTACTTTCACTTTTGATACTTAAAGCATATTTTGCTGATAATACTTCTGATACTTTACTTTAGTCTTACATGTTGATTGTGTAAAGTTTATTATTCTTACTTTTGGCTTTTATTTTCCTGCTGTCCCTTTTTGTAAGGGATAATGTACACAGAGCCGGTCATTTGTTGTGAAATAAACCCTGACAAGGTCTTGCATCGCCCTGACTGGGTTTATTTCACAACAATGATCCACTAGTTGTACATTATCTCGCTTATTACACGGCTACTTACTTAAGAAATCAATAATTTGACACAAAAACGGTCCTCCAGAGTCATCAGACATCAGAACTGCGTCCATAGCAACGGTCTGTTATACATAGCAACGGTCTGTTATACAAAGCAACGGTCTGCTATAAAGAAATAACACACCGTGGAGCGCCGTGATTGACCAATCAGAATCAAGTATTCAACAAAGCTGTGTAATAAATTTTTTAGTTCACACTTAGTTCACCATGTAATTAACGCTGGCTTTACAAATAGCTTCTTTGATTGATTGAATAAGACCAGTAAATACACAGGACGCTTTCAGGTTTTATGGTGGTTTCATGCTCTGTTGTCAGCCTTTAACGCCGCAGTATTAAAACCACAAGTGACACAATAACAGAACATTAAGCCAGTGAATAATAAAAAGTCCCTCACTGAGTAGAAACAACTTTTCCTGTCAGAGTTTTATTCTTGTATTCCTGCTGTGAGTTAGCTTCAGGAAAGGGGCAGTAATTGGGATTCGTCGGCTGGCAGATGTCAGCGCAGAGACGGCCTGGCTGTCAAATCTGTTTTTGCGCTGTGGAAAATAAATAGTGGCACCGGGCTGTGACTGTGCAAAAGCTGCTTCTCTTTCTCTTTCTGTGCTCTCGCACTCTTTCATTATGCAGCTTTCACTTTCCTCTTCTTACTCACCCTTTCATCACTGTCTGCTTCGTTTTCCCTCTTTTTCTGTTCTCTGATGTCTTGCCTCACTGTGTGTCTCAACATATAAACTCTCTCCGTCACAACCTCGTGGATGTTAGCCGAGCTTGTTGGGGACGTAGGACCGGTGGTTTTGGAGGTGGGTGGGGGGAAGTCTGGGAACCGATCCAGACCAGGACTCTCAATCCCAGGGCTTCCTGGCCTCGCTCCACCAGGATAATACCAGCCCACAGGAGGGAAGAAAAACAAGAAAGGAGTGCCTAATCATCACTCTGAGCCTTTCTCAGCTTCAGTCAATTTATGGCTTTTACAAATTCAGCACTTGGCCTCGTCTCTCTGTTGGTGCTTCTTTCATGAGCATAGAATAAACCGATACCGGTACTGATACTGGTACCAGTACGGGAAGTAACGTAGGCTATAAGTTTCACAGTAATAACGTGCAATGTATCTGTTTTATCGTGCTCTTATACCCGTATTATTCATTATGCATATATTGAATGTGTGTTTAGATTAGATTATATATACATAGTAAGGTCACTGTGAAGTATCTCTTATTGGTATGTGTATCAGCGGCGCTGGAAGGAGTTTTGAAGTAGGGGAGCAGCGTAATACAGAGTTTCTCACAGGATTTTCACAGGACCCTCTAGGGAAGAAAAGTTTGTACTTTTTAAAGTTGAATGCATCAATCTGGTGCACTTTGAGAGCAAAATGAAGAGGCTATGTCTATGTAGAACTTTGTGCTTTAGTAAACAATTTAATCATAAACACATGTCATTTTTCCACTTGTGCAATTTTGTTAATAGTCAATACTGTTTATATTGTTCCTATTTTTATATTTCCATCTTTGCAAATTAATCGCACATTTTTAGCTGTTCAAAATGTACCTTAAAAGGAGATTTGTCAAGTATTTAATACTCTTTTCAACATGGGAGTGGACAAATATACTGCGTTATGCAAATGTGTGTATATATTTATTATTGGAAATCAATTAACAACACAAAACAATGACAGATATTGTCCAGAAACCCTCAGAGGTACTGCATTCAGCATAAAACATATGCTCAAATCATAACAAACTGCAGCCCAACAGGCAACAACAGCTGTCAGAGTGTCAGTGTGCTCACTTGACTATGACTTGCCCCAAACTGCATATGTTTATCATAAAGTGGGCATGTCTGTAAAGGGGAGACTTGTGGGTACCCATAGAACACATTTACATTCACATATCTTGAGGTCAGAGGTCGAGGGACCCCTTTTGAAAATGGCCATGACAGTTTTTCCTCGCCAAAATTTAGTGCAAGTTTGGAGTGTTATGTAGCCTCCTTAGTTGTTCTAGTTTCATATGATACCAGTAACTTCACTGGCATTAAAACTGAGCCCGCTACAACCTAAAATTGTAAGATGCGTTAAAGAAATTAGGGGCGGTAAAACGAATTTGCGTTAACGCCTTATTATCGTGTCAACTTTGACAGCCCTAATACATATACAAATATATGATTGGTGATGACACGGCAAAAAGACCCACCTACAGACCCTGTCTCTAAACGAGAGTCCGTGTTTCAAGACAAGTGGGTTGCCGACATCCCTGCAGACCCTGGACGCACTGAGGACAGTCCACCCTTCACCACGGGCCTTTCAAAGCCGTTGCAGCGGAAGAAATGCGTGGCCAAAAAATAACAGTTATTGCAGGTTTAGTAGGATTTAAGTAGGATTTTGAATGCAGGACTGTCTTCTTGAATTTTTGCAGTACTTTTACTTTTAGTAGTACTTCTTCCACCAATGCAGTCAAGTAGATTCATTCTGTGTACATGCCAGAACAGTGCCACTATTACATCAGTATTCACTATATACTTTATAGTACAGTATGCTTTTGGGACACAGCTAACGTGTGTGCATCCAAGCGGGGCTCTCTAACCTCTGTCAGATCTCTTCTCACTCACCTTTCCTGCCTCTGAAATGCTCAACAAAGCAGAAATGTCTTGAAAGAAAGAATTCCCTCATGCGTCTTGTTTACCAACTTCATCTTCTGTCTGCAGCGGGTGAGGTACGCGGCGCAGTAGCCGATGACTGTGGCGTTACAGAAGGTGTTGGTATGGCATGTCGGTCATTCCAGCCTGAGTGTGAGTGAGTGTGAAAGGCGTGTTTAGAGTAGGATGCCACCAGTATGTGTTATTTAAATAGCTGGAATACAGTATTCCTCTGTAATGTTTGCGTCTCAGGTTTCAGCGTGTCCCATGTGGGCGCTGCTGCTTCTTCTTCTTCTTCCCTCTTTGATCTCAAAGCATGCAAAAAGATCTGCCGTCAGTATTTACGTGCACACTGTGTGTGTGTGTGTGTGCACAGTAAGCTGCAGCATGTGTAATAATCCCAGTTGCCATAGTGACGGTAACCCCGTGTGTCCGACTGAGATGTTTCCTCACCAAATCTCCAGTGTTTGAAGGGGTGCGATGAAGAGGCCGTCATCAGAGAGGAGACACCTCGATGGAGAGATAAATACACGCAGCAATTACAATCACATCTTAAATGTTCAGCAGCTCTTACAGGGCCAGAGAAACGTTGATTATGAAGCCTGTCATTTGCTGGCAGATGTGAGCGGAGTGGAACAGAAAAAATAACAAAGGATTGATTTTCTTTTTGAAAGTTAATGGCAGCCACATATATACAGTATATATACTGTATATTATAGGCATTTACCTGACTCATTCAGAGCAATTTAGTCAGCAGGTGGGTTCAAAATACATGTTAGTTGATGGACATATAAGCTGCTGCAGGGATTGAAGCTGTTACTTTAACAGTAGAGTGATTAAGAGCTAAATTAAAGTGCACTAAAGGTTTTTAGGTCTGGATGTAGCCCATCAGAGGGATGAACATGAACTGTACTTAGACTGCAGCAGGTTTCCTCCACATTCATACAAATATTTTGGTGAAACTCTGAAAGCTCCAGATGGGTGACAAACTGCAGCACAAACCAAGAGCGTTTTCATATTAGGTACGATTGATCCGTACTGTGCCCGAGTACGTGCCACTCAGCTTTCACATTAGTAAAGTTCAGTTCTAGTGGCGGAGCTTCGTAAAACACTTCATTCAAACTTGACAGAAACAAAATAAAACTCACCAAAACCGTTAGTCTTTCCAACAATCATCAACTCTGGTTTGGTCAAAAATAAACTCTTATTTCACCGGGTTAGATGTGAAAATATGTCGACTCCACACTCCACACTGTTCCCCACCCCGCTGTCTCTCTCTGCCCGCTGAGCAGCTGTTGTTCTTCGGAGGCAGATCATTGAACTAAGCTAAATAAAATTACATCAATCAACGTGGATGTCTTGTATTGTTTATATTTAAGCACCCTCTCGCCTGCCTTCCTGCTTTATCACCCATTGCCATGCAGTTCAGAGGATGAGATTGGCTCATGTTGCGTGTATATACAGATTTCGGAGATGCGCGACGTTGAGAAAAGCCTGCCCTTTCAAAACTATTTGCTAGTGTTACTTAGTTAGCAGTCCACTTCTGTACCCGAGTACACATGAACAGTAGTGGACTCGAGTACGGATTGAAGAACTGTGCGATTCGGAGCGTTGAAACTAATAAAACGAACTGGACTTTGGGGTCAGGTGTGCCCGGGTCTCTGATGTGAAAGCTCCCCAAGACTAACTGTCTTAGGAAGGTGTTGGTCCACCACAAGCCTCACGATAATTATCGACTTATTGTATATATGGGCATGACCGTGATCATTTTTGCTGACCTCTATATTGCCCGTTCTGTTTTCATGCGTGTTTGTGTACATAAAGCTGCCGTCACATGATAAGAAATTTGCTCTTCACTCACTGCGAGTTCGGGTGCAGAGCCTTGCAGAGGCAGCAGGTAAAATGTGTTCCCAAAAAGAGTGCAAGGAATGGCATTCACTGTTTCTAGGCAACAACAACAGTTCCAGCTGCTCTCATTGGTTGCACTTTGAAAACCGAGGTCGAATAATAACAAGTTGAACTTTCCACGCCACGGGTATTGTTGACGCAGTCAGCACAGAGCGTATTTACCGCTGATCATGCGTGGGCGGCTTAAAAATGTCACCAACATTTTAGCCAACATGATGCCAGAATAAACAGCATGGTTTTCCCTACCAGTATAAGACGTTATATTTTTGTTAACAGAGCCAGGTTGTGTGGTTTTTATTTATTTCTGTTTTATGTATTTACGATATTTAGGATATTTTTTCACATTACAATTCCATTGCTCTTAGAAAGGGTGTCCTTGCATTATTATGCAATTGTTTTATTATTATATAAATGGCTTGAAATGGTCTTAAAATGACAATAATATTGTTTCTCGTAATTATTTCTGGGACAATATAAAATTCTACAAGTTTACAAGAACCCTACGGGAGGGATGAACACTATTCTTTCAACAGATATTCCCTCATTTGGTGCATTGTTGATGGAGATGGAGAATGATGTCCAAATTTTCCCACAGGACCTCAGTTGCGTTGACATCTAGTAACATATAGGTGATGGAAGTTTAGGCAGTTAAGTCATTTACAGACATTTAGCATTTCTTAGAAGCACATTTGTTCTGGAGGAAGAAATTAATTTGGTTTAATTCTAAATAGGTGGTGCATACAATTGAATATATCATCATAATTCTATATATGCCTGTGATTTTTTATTTCTAAGTAATTAATTAATTCACGAGAGCTAATATTAAAAAGCCTGGCACCCATTCTGCTACTTTAAATGTAAGTTTAACACTAGTTTGATCGCCTCTAGTCACGAATTAATGCTAAAGTGAAGTCACTGTGATTTTTCCCATTAAAGTTTAACATTTAGCTTCCATCTGATTAAACAAAAGTGGGTCTTCCTTAAAGTTTTGCAGTACATTTAAACCCAGTTCTGAAATATTTGTTCACAGCAACTTAAATTCATATTTTCAGCGACACAAAAAGTTAATGTGCAATAAAGAAAGTGAGACTTTCTCCTTTTTTTTTGTTCCCGGAGGCCTATATGAGTACCTGTGCCAGTGCCAGTGCCAGTGCCACTCCTCCCATGTGACATATTTAATTCCCTGACAGGTGAAGGATCTGTGGTCTGACAGAGAAAATACTCTTCTTCCTGCACATCTGCTCCAAGTTTCCTCTTAATATATCAAAAAAATTGGCATCTCTCAAAATACACTCAGCTTTCTGCAGCTGAGGAGTTGTTTTTCAAAATGTCTCTGAAGGCATGTTTTCACGTTTTTTCATAGTGAGTCACAACGTGAGAAATGGTTTGAATCAGACTGAGATATATATAGAGAGAGAGAGAGAGAAAGAGGGAAGGATTACCAGACTGAAAGAAAGATGGACAGAGACAGAGGGGATGTTGCTTTTCCAGAACCCCCAAGAGACGCCAGAATTTAGGTCACTTGAGCTCACACAACATCAACGCAACTGGAAAAGATATGAGCTGAGCGTGAGAGGCGGGTCCAGGCAGGGTCGGGCAGATGATGTTGACTACTAAACATGATTACAATCAGATGTCAGATTTTTAGAGAATGGACAAACACACAACAGATTTATTACATAAACACACATAGACACTGTGGATACCCAATAAATGCATTCCACGTTCTCCTAGATAAACATTTGCACTCATAAACATGCAAAAACAGATGTTCATACACCAATCTGAAACAGAAATACAACAACATTCACGTAAAAAGCATATTTTATTTGCATCATACCTAATTTTCAATGATGCCTAACTAAATCAGAGCCAATCAGAGATGAGTAACTAAAATACTCATCTCTGATTGGCTGGACACCTCAGACAAAGATCAACAGTTTATAATTGTTTAAATGGCAGCAGTATTGTTGAATTGTTGCTATGGTTACCCACATTCTAATATTCCGTGCCCACTGATGGTGAATATTAAAATACAGGTAACCATAGCAACAATACAACTATCACTGAAACAGACCTTGAGTTAAACTTACAAACACAAACAACTTTTGAAAAATTAGATAACGATGATTTGCATACATTTGAAACTCATTTTTCTTCGGTAAGTGGCCATGGCGTTCATGCAACGATACACTCCGAGGTATCCTGATGCGGAGAATGTTACATTTCCTATATTTCATTGGGCGGATTATGAGAAAATGGACTCCTCGGCTGAGACATACAAAAGGTTACCACCTCTCCTTTATAGTTTTTTAGCCTCTTTCTATTGTTATTTTTGCGTCTCTTTGTAGCCATTACACATCTCTGAATTTGTGTCTCTTTGTAGATGTTTTGTTTCTCTTTTGTAGTTGTTTTGTGTCACTTTGTAGTCATTTTGTATCTCTTTGTAGTCATTTTGTGTCTCTATGTAGTCATTTTGTGTCTTTGTGGTCATTTTGAGCCTGTTCCTGGTTCGTACATGTCTCTTTGTGTGACATTTTGTAGGTGAAGGCCAGGGGGGGCCCCTGACACTTTGGGCCTTTGGATCTGTGCCCGGTAGGCCTGTTCAGTTTTTAATCCACATTTGTATGTCATGATCAAGGCTGGCTTACCAACCGAGCAAAGCGGGAAACTGCCCCAGAGCCCCACACCTTCAGGGGTCCCCAGATTCAAAGTACAGGAATTAGTTTGTGTAGTTTCAATACATTTTTTTGATGTTTCAGTCATTGTGCATACTCTTAAAAACATTTGCAGTTAATCAATTTATAATCAAACAAAGTTGGGGAACGTGATGCTGAACAGGGCCTCGTAACTCACTTGCTTAATCCGGCCCTGATCAGGATACTTCCTTTTGTATTATCCCTTCATTAATTCATGTTCATGGCATTCGCAGTGTTGGAAAGTCAGCAGGTTAACTGACATAGATGTCTGTATACTAATCTGGTTCATCTGAACTTATAAAGTCGGCTAGAGTAACTGCTACATGTCATTATGTAGATGAATGTGACGTGTTGGGTCGGCAGCGTCCATAACAAGTCAACACGCGTCAGTCCACAGTACGACAGGTGACATCACACTGAGGTTCAGGTCAGACTGCAGGGGGTAATAACAGCAGAGAACATTTCCTGTCCGGGTTAATAACCACCAAAAGTCTTCAGTGGAAACATTAACAGAAACATTTGTTGGTATTTGGACAGAGATCGCCAAGGGGTGAACGCGTTTTTAGTTGTACATGGTCACAAATATACAGGCTGGAGGGGAAGGTGTTAGTAGTTTGGAGCATTCAGCTTGTATAAACTGGATCCATTAACACCTGAAGATTTACACATTCCTCATAAAGCATCCATTTCTGGCCTTTATGCTGCCTCTAGGTGATGGGTGCTTTCAGCTTTTGTCATAGTGCGAGAGTAATCCAGGCAGGGTTCAAGGAACAGTGAAGGGAAATGTCATTCATTTATTACCAGGCCAACACAGTAGCAGTTTCTTTGAACAGCTTTGGCAATGAAGCATCCATCCATCAAACGCTGGCAGTTTTGTCGAGTCACTGTCACAATGTGTGGCATCTGTTATCAGGGCCACAGTCGGTCCAATGCAATACTGAACCGGGGTTTCTTTATTATTGTCACTGAGTTGTATAGTTTGTAATCTTTTGGAAAGCAGACATATAAATAGTTTACCAAATAGATTTATTTCTAAATTACTTTGGCAATTTACGTCAATTTGTTGCAGTTCCGACTGCAAAAGACGGTGAGAAACTGTTAAAAAAAGAGTGACGACATAAAACAGATACACGTGGTAGTGAAATCCATTATCACTCTGGTCCCTTTGATGCTCCAGCTCTCCTGACTGTGGTGCCCTCATGGAAATATCAGAACAGAAGAAGTGCATCAATATGACGCGCATCGAATCGTCTCTTAATGCATTCCAGCCTATGAAGAGTCGAGCACATACTCTGTCTGACGGAGCTCTACTTTATTCATAACTGATGGTTAACCTACATCAGAGGAGGAGAAAAAAAAGTATTTCCATGGCAACCCCTGGAAATTCATGCAGCGTGTGTGAGCAGCAAACCAATAGTCTGAATTAAACACCATTATTATCAGAGGCTGTCCAGACTGTCAGCAGTCACTTTGGACACATTAATTTCTTTCTTTCAAATTAACAAAATCCCAAAGCGCCCCGAGCCCTTTCCCATCAGGGCTGTGTGTTCACGTATGTGTAGTTCTGTGTGTGTATGAGTGAGTGTGTGACTGCTTTATGTGCAGCATCTGTCGATTTACTGCGAGTCTTGTGTTTCAAATATTAGAGGTAATCAGATCCTTCTGCTCTTCTTGGTTTGAGCTGGACTCAGCCGGTCTGTGCGCTGTGGTAAAGTCAAAGTGACCCAGAGGTCGCTGGTGTGAATCCATGAACAGACTGAAACGAGTAAAAGTTTAAAGCCATTAAACACCAGAAAACAGAAATGTTAAATGGAGGAAAAATTTAAAGTTTGCTCTTCCTAAAGACAGAAAATGTAGAAGTTTGATATCAATCTCTTGCCTGTGTGTTAAATGTTCTCTATATGATATCCAGAGCATTAATATAGCAGCAAACAACTATTGTCTATGTAAAGATATAGAGGAGTAATGTCTACCTGAGCAGAGAATTAAGTCTCTCTCTCTCTGTGTTTGTGTTGTAATCTGAGTTTCTCCATGCTTTGTTGACTTAGCCAGGCTGGTCTATGTGCAACGAACAGAAGCACATGGCTAATTATTTAGATTGACATCATCATACCTTCCCATCTTGTTGCCTTCAATGCCTCCGTTGGTGGTTGGTTAGGTTTAGGCATGAGGAGTGAGATTAGTTATGTTTAGGGCAAGAATATCAGGGTAAGGCAACCAGAGGCGCTAGAGTAGGTGGGTCATGCCTTCGCAATGGTAGGTAGAAAAATATCGCGACCAGGTGGGTCCGATGGTGTCATTTTGCAGAATAATTAGCCATGTGCTTCTTTTTGGGGTAATGTGCTGTTGGGACATTTTTTGGAATAAAGAGACGTCCGAACAACGGCATGGCACCGAGGCAGTAGCCTAGCTTAGCATAAAGACTGGGAACAAAGGGAAACAGCTAGCCTGGCTCTGTCCAAAGTCTAAAAATCTGCCAATCAGCACCTTTAAAGCTCATTAATTAACATATCTTAGTTTGTTTGTTTTATGGGAGTTAGCTTGCTAACATGCTAACATTGGCATATGTTGATGTTTCACGTGTGATATTTAGCAGGCTGGCATGTTAACATGTGTAATAGTTATAGTTAGCACAGTAGTATGTTTGCATTTAGCAGCATTAGTGTGTCGTTTAGCATTGTAGCATGCTAAAGTTAGCATGGTGGACAAATTGGACCAAATTACACCAAAATCTGTGCCTTTAACACTGAAAGAAGTCTTGAATCTGTGATTGATGATGGAGGTTGATGCATTGGTGTGAAAAAACTTGGCTGTGGAACAATAAGGTGTGGGAATATTTGGCCTGTTTTCTTTGACAGACTCAAACTACAGATTGACCATGTAGCCTAGAAGTACAATTATGTTCTGCAGTGGTAAATCATTCCCTCTGGCTTTCAACTGTGGGGAAAAGTAGTCATTGTTTTTTTGTTTTTTTAGCAGGAAAGCAATCCCAAACATGGATCGAAGCTGTGCCAATTCACTGTGTGTAATCTAGGAAACAGCAGTGAGTGCTGACATGTGTGGCTTTTTCTCCACAGTCACCAGATCGCTGAAAATATACTGGAGACTATTTGACAAAGCAAAAGGCAAAACACACGCCTACTGTAATGTCACAAGACTTCTGCTTTGAATAATGTGGATTCTCAAACCTGCCAAAACCTGAACAACTGATGCCAGACGGTGCAAACAATGGACACGACAAATATTGAGAAATTCTGACTCACAGGAAACATTTGTTTTCTTTTTCACACTAGTGAACAAGTGCAGATCAGATGTCCGGTTCAGGACGGAATAATAACAGTGAAGTTGCAGGAAAAAGGTGTCCCGGTATAATTTGATGCAGGCTGCATTGCCAGCTCAGCCAGACTGAGGTTTGTGTAAGACGTGGGAGTGCTGGAGGTCAGGAGAGTCAGGACGGCTCTGAAATGATTTTCTCCTGCTGCTGCTCAGCCTTGAAGTGTTGTTGAACAGTGCAGCGTCGGCCTGAATCCAATTTCAATTCAGCAGATTCAGAAATTGGATTTTTCTTACAGGGAGTGAAAGTCTGACGTGTCCAATCTCTTAGGATGATATTGAATGCTTTATTTATCACTGTATTGCAGTTTCACTGTACGGTACGGTGCATTTTGAACTGAAACAGCACTGACTGACTGTCTCTCAATCCTATTACAGTGAACTACAGCAAGAGAGACGGGGCTGCAACTTTAAATAACACCTTTGAACTCTGTCCGAGCTTGGCTGTGACATTTAATCAGAAAGAATGCAGAGATATGAAATTATAAATCCTCTAGGTTATCCCTTTCCCTGTGGTTTAAGCCTCAAACTCAATCATAAAGTATACATACAGTATTGCTGCTGTAGGATAAAAGCCTTGTACAGTACCATCAGTTTGTCACAATTCAGAAAATCACTTCTTTCTTAAGCTAAAATCATGCTTTTTAGTGTTTTTCTAAATCATTTTGTAGCTCAAATGTGATGAAATTTGTTCTCTATCTTAGGGTGGAATACCCATCGCCCAGTAGAAGCTCTGCGATGGCTCCTCTCATGATATCCGATACGCTATTAACTCAATTCTTACATTGCGTCCAAGCATCTATTTTAAGTGCCTCTGTGTGTGGGTGAGGTCCGGGGCAGAAGAGCAGGAAGTAGCAGTGTGAAATATGGAAATCTCATTATGGATGCAGCTTGCTGCTCGCTGCAGCGGGGCTCCCGGTGTACGGTTGCTCGACTCTCACCATCAACTGAAGGAACAAATGCAGGAGTTGAAACTGAACCTCTGATATTTATGTTATCCGACCTCCACGCAGTCGTCATCTCTCCCGTCTGACTTGTCTTATGCCACTCTCTCACTAACTATCCCCTCATGAAAAACATTCTACATTTTAAAGGTCCCATATTATGCTCATTTTCAGGTTAATACTTGTATTTTGTGTTTCTACCAGAACATGTTTACATGCTGTAATGTTAAAAAAAAACACTTTATTTTCCTCATACTGTCTGCCTGAATATACCTGTATTTACCCTCTGTCTGAAACGCTCCGTTTTAGTGCATTTCAATGGAATTGCAACGGAATTGCATTGCTGGGCAACAGTGTGGGTCCATGTTTACTTCCTGTCAGCTGATGTTATTTACATACACTGCAACAGGAAATAAACTTGAACCCATTTAGAATGTTTACGTTTAAAACCGTGCAATGGTCTAAATATTGTATATTTGTGACATCACAAATGGCTTGTTTGAAACGCACAATTTTTCTGAATACGGCTGTGTGTGTTTCTCCGTATATTGAGTGTTTTTGATAGTTTAATAGCATTTTTATAGCACTTGAACCTGCTTTATAATGTAAAAGACCTGAGAATCTCACTTTTTACAATATGGGACCTTTAAAATATTGATATTATAATGTAGATATTAGATAGATATTTAAATAATAAATATGTCAACAATACTTTACATTTCCAGTATACAGTAGATCAATGTCAAGATATTGTGTTAATAAAAGTAAAAGAATAAATCCCATGTACTTCAACATCCACTCCTTTATTACCGTTTGCATACTAGTGATGTAAATCAACGGCACCTCCTGTTTTGAAATCGTCAGGACGAGAGCTAGTTAACGTCGGTAAGCAGCACAGTCCTGCACAGAGCTAACAGCTAACGTTAACTAGCTCCCGTCCTGCTGATTTCAACACAGATTTGTTGTTCACTGTAGCATTATCAGGGGTAAAATAGGGTGCGTCCCCTGGATATGTTAATAGTGAGTTTACTGCTTCCCAAACCCTGATAGTATCGTCACGTTTTCAGAGTTTTGGCACCGACTTGGTAGTATCTGTTATCATGACATCCTTAGTTCAAACATATTTTTTGTCCCTTTCTTGCACACAGAAAAAGAACAGCTTTCTTGTCATTAAGAGTCCATTAGTTTTGAGGTCTTTTGTGTCTTAAAATATCCTGTTAGTATCTGCGATCCTTCAGTGTCAGCATGTCTATAGACAAGCAAATCAATGACTGGCCATGCTCATGGATTATAGGCTCAGGTGTAGGGTGTCATCTCTTGTAACCGAAGCTTGCACCTTCTCCTCTCTACTGATCTCGGCTCTTTTTTCAGCCAAATCTTAACGTTTTCTTGTCATGTCTTGTGACTTGTTTCAAATCAAGAGATGAAAGCAGCCGTTTGCCTTCTAACCTTAACCCAACTATTGGATGCGTTGTCATGATATTCGGCACAGACATTCATGTCCTTCTCAGTATGAATTAAAATCACTTTGATGGTTCTTTAACTTTTCATTTAGCGACATCTTTAATTCAAAATTTAAATTTGTCCAATACTTTTGTTTATAAGAATACCTGTAAAACTAACTCACCAGCCTCAGCTGTTCTTTGTGTTTAGTGCTAATTTGCATGTCAGCAAATGTCAGCGTGCTAATACGCTAAACAAAGAACATGGTGAACATTGTAAATATTACATAAACATGTTGACATTCATGACAGCTACTGCCATACAAACCATTGCTGTTTTTACATTTACTTCACAGTGACTGCTAAGATTTAAAACACATTTTGTCCAACTACTATTATAACAAGACATTTTAGTAACAAAAGTAGCAGGAGCAGATAGCTTCTGTTATAGATTATATTTTAAAGTCTTAGATGCACATTTTTTGTAATATGTACATATCATCTGTCACTTTATGTACATATTGTAATATGTACATATCTGTCACAGTAAATATAAGTCCTATTCACTATACATCCAGTATATAGACATCTCCACATGTACACGCTGTACACAGTCATCCAGTCCATATATATCCATTCAGCATTTATTTCTTTGCACTATTTGTATTGTTTACAACTTCCAGAAGACTTTACTTGTATATAGACATTTTATTTTGTATTTTTATTATTGTATTCTTATTTTATTGTTGATCATTGTTTTTTCCAAGCTAACATTTCTATTCTGTGTAAGTACATTGAGAGAGCTGCATAAAAATCTGAGTCAAATTCAATGTATGTATACAGTATACCTGGCAAAATAAACCTGATTCTGAAGTAATTGTACTAATAGTACATAAGTATTACTAAGTACATAAGTATTATAATTCAAGTACCAAAAAGTAAAAGTGCTCATCTAGATTAGCTAAAATCATATATATTATATGACTTGATTATAATTATTGTTGAATTAATGTGTAAGCGGCACTAATGTTGCAGCTGGTAAACGTGGGGTGAATTTTAATTACTTTATATTCTGTTCGGCAGCTTAATCCATAATAATATATCATAATTTATTAGTTGGATGAATAATCTGAATTTGCAAAGTAACTAAAGCTGTCAAAATAAATGTAGGGAAGTGCAAAGTACAATATTTGCAAAAGAATGTAGTGGAGTAGAAGTATAAAGTAAAATAAAATAGATATTCTCAAGTAAAGTAAAAGTACCTAGAGTACATTTTTCTGCTTAGTTACATTCCACTACTGAAAGTAGTTTTAGTGGCATTTCTCCAAGCATTAGATGAATGTAGTGGAGTTAAAAGAACAATATTCTTCTCAGGGGAGTGGAGTAGAAGTATAAAGATGCACAAAAATATAATAATACCTCAAAATTGTGTGTATGTGCAGAATTTGAGTAAATAAACTAGTACTAGGAAAGTAGCAACGTCAGCAGGAGCAGCAGTAGTAAAGTAGCAGTGACTCCCGTTACGTTATATACAGCTTTTAATCCATCTTGCCGTTTGTTCTTCTTCACAATAAACATCCTCACAGCTTCACAGAGGAAAGATTAACGATAATCATGTGTTTAATTTACATCCTGTCGTCCCTCTGCTGTGTTTACGTTCGGTACGGTGTTGATAC